>CM017440.1:32836893-32971353 GCA_007726485.1 Eragrostis curvula | reverse complement strand
AAATAATAAAACTGTTGCGCTACAAGAATAATTTAGATCACACGGTACCTCGCACGGAATTCTCCAAGTCAGCCTTTACTCGGCCGCGATACGGACGTTTCTTTTCAGTTTCTTTTTGTGCTTTCGCTGCGAGCTCTTCACTAACCTGTCCATAACTTTCGCCTGAAAAGAAGCACAGTGATGAACCATGCATTGGAAAACAGGCATCAGAAAACACAACAAAGCGTCGAACCATGCTGTCATAAAAGATCAGTAGTTAGCAACCATTTGAAACGATATTTGTGCAATCACTAAGAGGCCGACGCAGGTAAGATGTCATGTTTAGTTTTGTAGGAGATGCAACGCCAACCACATTCATGCCTCCATGGCCACCTGAAATTCGTTGATTATGATAAGAATGAAGGCCAAAGACTGTACAAGGTAATTTTCATGTGCTCGTTTGCCCTATACAGCTCACAATTGCCGTCGACGTTTCTACCTTAACCTAGTGGCGTCTCGTCATGGACCATCTCACCATTGTCGTCGACGTTTGCCATAGCTCACCATAATGAATGAATCTAATCCAAGTCCAAAGAAAATTAGCCACATGATATGAATCAGTTAAATGCGGCAAAAGTAGCATCCAAAAAATAAAAGCGATGAAACCATGTCACACTGAGAATCAATTCAAAACTTCATGTAAACCAAATGCACGACACGATCACACATGCACGATCGCTGTGTACAGGTTCAAGGGATAGAAAACTATTTGTTTGCCTCGTGCATGTCTAAACAGCGAATACGACAGAGAAGGCAAAACTTCAGGGAAACGACGACATCCTTATCATAATGAACGAACCCTAGAATAGAAACTACAGGGCTGCCAGTCCCTAACCTATCTACAGAAAACTCCAGGTGCGCAAAGTCAGGTTCAGGGATGAATTGATGGACCAATAAGCACGGCAATTAAATATGATCACCTGGATTTGGAACAAGCGTCAGCGTAGGTCACCCGTGCTTCCTCTTGCTGTACTTGCGATGGAGAGAGGCTTCTCGGTGAAGCACGTACGCATGGCAGCCCCCGGAGGCGGCGATCTTGAGGCCCAGGTTGACGAACAAATTGGGGGCTCGGCGGAGGACCTGGACGACGGCCAGCACGGCGATCCACACCAGACTCCTCTGCGGCGATAAGGCCACCAACAGCAGCACGGCACGAGGTCAGAACGGCGGGCGGCGCGTGATGTCGCACCGACTTGGGTTGAGGCATGCAGATCTCGACAACGATCGCGAGCTCTATGGAACTTGATCCTCCGGGATGGAAATTTTTTTGAAAGGAAGATATATGGAATTGGATCCCGGCCATATGGAATTGATTTTTTTTTTAAAGGAACCCAACGACGTAAAAAAGGAGGCGGGATTGGGAGGATGGTGTGGCGTTGGGTACGGTGAAAAAAAACAGGTGCGGGGAGGACGGTGTCCCGTTTTTTGTACTACGCCATGACGATTGTCCCGTCCCCTTGCCCCCTTGCCTGCTGGCCCCACCCAGCCTGGTAGGATCTGATGGTTTTAGAAAAGGTTTGACTTAGATGAAGGGTGGATCGACAGGTGGGTGTATCTGATAGGGTAAAAGTGATATGTATCCAAACTGATTCTTTATTGGTTTAGATTAGATAGAAAAGTTTAGAGTACTCACATATCCGATTCCGTTGAATTTCGATATGATGCCCAGATGATTGTGGATCGAATATATGGTATACCATGATTTGAAGTCAGTGCTAATGTCACGACCCATATTAATACTTACGAAAATTTAGATCCACACAAGCGTCACCTAACTGCGAGGTCCATCTTGAAACGCCCATAACCACGAATCATATGCTGCGGCGCTTAATAAAGCTGAAAGCTGTTGTTTCTTTTAAGAAAGAAAAAGCAAAAAAAAAAATGAAAAGGCGGCGTGTGTATTTCAATCACTACGGGAAACCCCTAATTTGCCGAGTGCCAGAGGCACTCGGCAAAGCCAGTATTACACTCGGCAAACTCTTTGCCGAGTGTAACACTCGGCAAAGACCGGACGGCAAAACAGCTCTCGGCAAAGCCGGGTTTGCCGAGTGCTTTTTGTCGGGCACTCGGCAAAGATTTTGCCGAGTGTCAAAAAGGCACTCCGCAAAATAAAGTAATGAGACGGCGGGAAACGGCCGTCAAGAGGGTTTGCCGAGTGCCCTGACGTCAGGCACTCGGCAAACAAAACAAATTTGCCGAGTGCCTGGCCTCTGGCACACGGCAAACATTGGTAAGTTTGCCGAGTGCCAGGCATTTGCACTCGGCAAACAATGGCACATGTGCCGAGTGCCTCAGTTTTGGCACTCGGCAAAAAAAATCAACAGATTGCAATAAAATGTTTAAAATCACTGCAACCTGGACCAAATAACACCAAATCATACATATATGCTCACCATCATCACATACACATATATATCATCACAAACACATAGAAATCACCACAACACATAGAAATCACCACAAACACATAGAAATCCATCACAAACACATATTTGTCTCCAAGTACGCATAGAAATGGTTCAACTTGACATCCACAAGCACAAACTAGTTGGTTCATGCAATTGAAGTACAAATACAACTACAAGCTACATCGGAGGAGTACGAGGATAAGGATGGAACGGTGACCAAGCATTGGGAGGGCAAACCGGCTGATTGTTGGATTCAACGGATATATTCTGCAAGAAGAAGATATTACATGATTAACACAAGATTTCAGATAGAAGCATACAAGCTGAAACATTTGATATCATACTTGAAAGTGAGAAATGAAACTGCAAGGATTTAGATAGACTCACCGGAGTGCCCTGACTCGGACTCGAAGTGCCAACAGGAGGAGGAAGAGGCAGTGGCGGCGTTTGCATCCCACTACTGTGCCACTGGTGAAACATCATCTGCATTTGCCGCTGTAGGTCCTCCTGCATCTTTGCGTGCTGTTCCTGCAGCCTCGCATCGTACCTCGCCTGCTGTTCTTGCAGCTGTGCCTGGTACTTCGCCTCCTGTGCCTGCAGCTTCGCCTCCATCTCCTCCCGTAGCTGGGCCTACAATATGTCATCCCAATGTTACAATGCAAAGCAAACATATGTCAAATTCAACGAAACGACGAATAGAACAGAAATAACCTGGGCTTGGTCAAACTGAATCTGTGCAGCGCTTGGCCGTGGGCGTATGGGCGGGGCTGAGGATGAGCTCCTCGCTCGGACCTCAGAGAGGGTGGGAGTAGAGGCCGTGTCCAGTGTGCTGTCTCCAATCTAGTACCGGCCATGCTTCTTACCTCCACCTACCTTCATGATGATCTCTCCATCAAGGTCCTCGGTGCTCGGGTCCCACTCTGGCCCGTGCTGCTCCCTAGCCATCTCGCTGTACTGACTGAGGCGAGTGTGGACGGTGGGGTTGCTGTACGCCTCGGGCCCGTCCTCCGGGTTGTAGTCGACCTCGATCGACGACGCCTTGCCCTTGTGGGACATTGCCCAAGCAATCAACGGGGGGCACGGTCGGCCCTCATGCGCTCGCGACTGCAAAGAAAACAGAAAGATGATTAGAAATTATGCAAAATTGAGCATTAGAAACAACGAAATGAATTCACGTACCCATCTAGCCGCGTACTCGTCAAGGGTACGGTTGCCTTGATGGTGTGCTGGACCAGGCATCTTCAAACGCCGCTGCCGGCAAGCTTCGTGCGTCTTCTGCCACTCGGGGTCGCACCACCTACTCACAAAGTACTCCCAGCAGTCCCTGTGAGAGGCGCACCACCACGGAATCACCTACACGTCATTTGACCAAGTTAGATGTTAATTATTGTGAAACTATGAGAAGAACAAATTAAGCGTACTTAATCAAGTATAGAAAACATGAGAATGTCAAATTACCAGCATGTATTGTTCTGCAGCCAGCCATATGGTTCGAGCCTCCTTTTTCTCAATCTTCCTACCAAGTTTTTTGGCGTAGTAGGTCCTCACGGCCTGGACGCGCGCCTCATAATGCATGTCCGTAATGAGTTTAGGACATGCATTGTACGCCCGGCGCATCGCCCAGTCATTCCATTCCGACTCGACCCTGAAAAAATCCTGCACATAGACGCGATGTATACTTTCATTATTTGAAGAATATCCAATGAACGAGATGTATAGACCAATTCAATGTAAACAAGACTTACCCACAGCTCTCCAACTACCCGGTCCGCCATGGTGCGAAAGTCTCTCCCATCCTCGTCTGGGACATCAGCGACGCGTTTGTAGTGGGCCCACGTCAAGGCCGGCTCCCCCCCCCCCCCCCCCCCCGTCGCGCAGTGGCACCATGCCAGGAAAGTGTCTCCTGCACAAAAGGCCAAGGATGCCAGCAGGAAGACGTTTGTGGTCACCCGGAACGATCGTCTCCCAGCCCCTGCCCAAGTGATCAAAACAATGATTAGTTTCTATTGAGATTTCAAATATAGCAAATGACTTAAAAGTTAAAGTTACTTACTTCTTCCCTTTGGGTCGAACCAACGGACGTCTCTCAACAGGGATCGGTCGCTGTGGGAGTCGTGCGGGACCTCGCTTCCACACTTTCGGCACGTCCTCAGACGCCTCCTCCTCCTCCCCGTTCTCCTCCTCCTCCTCCTCCCCGTCCTCCTCCTCCCCGTCCTCCTCCTCCTGCTCCGGGGCCTCCTGCTCCGGCTGCTCCTCTGAGGCATCCGAGGCCTCCTGCTCCTCCTCCGACTCGTGCACGAAAGGAGCAGGGGACGGTGCCCTCGACCCCCTCACTCGACGCCTGCCGCCACCTCTGCTGCCTCAAGCCTTGACTCGACTCGTCCCGCTCCCAGAACTCTCAGCGGACCGCTTCCCAGTCGCCTTTTGGTAGAGCGACTGGAGCGTCCTCGTCACACCACCCTTGCCCACCATCTTTGATCAATCACCTGCAATTAACAAGATTAAATCCATCAGTATTTCGAAATATATGCAAAAAAAATATAACATGTAATAGAAAGTAACATAGTATTGCAAAAATTAAATTAACTACTATGGGCCATACAAGTATTAGAAATAATCATCAAGATCGGGATCTTGTGCATTGTTTGCCTCATCATCACTATAATCATCAAGGTCGATATCATCTTGCACGTGTTCTGAAGGCGGAATGTCATCGTCGTCTAAATGTAATCGCTCAAGTAATTTCAAGTCGTTCGCATTATGAACCTCATCTCCAGCATCGTCCTCAACAACCGTTTCATTGTCTACTTCCATTTCGATCTCTTCGGTTAAGTCTATCACAAAACCCCCTTCTAGCCCATCTTCTTGGAAGAACTCTCCATCGACATATGTGTTTGGGTCTACATTGTAATCTTCATTGTTTGGGACCGGTAGTTTGCCGTGTGGCGATACCTTGTACACAACATCCCAACCCTTGAGACGATCGTCGGTTTGGCACGAGTATGGGAGATAATAAACTTGTGTCGCATGTTGAGCAACAATATATACATCGTCTCCTGGATAGACGGATGACTGTCGAATTTCGACTAGCCCAAGATTAGAGGTCCGTCTAACTGCTTGAGGATCAAACCAATGGCATTTGAATACGACAAGAGAGAGAGGCTTGCAACCATCAAACCAAAGTTCGTATATTTCTTCAACTCTTCCATAATATTCGACCCCATCGTCACCAGGAGTAAAAACTCCAGTGTTAGTGGTTCTACGATTAGGCCGATTCTGCTCGTAGCTTGTTGTGTGAAAGCGGTACCCATTAACATCATAGCTTTTAAATGACTTGACCGCATAAAGACAGCCACTAGCAACTTGTCTTAACTCGGCATTCATTGTCGCTTCGGTTCGGGCCTACAAGTTCAAGCAGGATAGTTAGCTACATTATTCGCACGTATGAGGAAATTTTAATGTCATACTAAGAAAATGCTAAATACCTTCCTACTGAACCAAGAAATGAAATCGGGCGATCCATTTCCTGCACCATTGCAAAGAAGGGTATCGACTTCATGTGCGGTAGGAGGCACTTCATCATGACAGAATACATCAAGAAATCCCCTGTAGCAATGAGGAACAAGTGGGTTGGATGTGGAACAAATGGGTTAGATGTCTAATTACGAAATTTGTTCATAACTTACATGATGTACATTTCCACTTCTCTTGGGTTGGTCAGCACATACAGCATGATCGTGCGCCACTCTGGATATGTCAAGTTCTTATTTCTCGCTTCACCTCCGCGCTCGTATTGCCCTTGGAAAAGGCTGAGGGTCGATTCATTTTCGTCAACGTTGTAATGAGGGGGTGGAAAATGCACACTCGGAAGGTTGTCAAAATAGTATTTTGTTGTGAAGTTTGACACCTCCTCCAGAACGTGTGCCTCTGCAATGGAAGCTTCAATTTTGCATTTATTTTTACATTTCGTTCGAAAAACCTTTTGACACCGCTCAATTGGGTAGCACCAACGGTTTTGCACAGGCCCCCCCATTCGAGCCTCATACGGGAGGTGCAAAATCATATGCACCATCGGAGTGAACAAGCCTGGTGAAAATATCTTCACCAACTTACAGAGCAACACAGGCGCCATTTTTTCCATTTCTACAATCACGGAAGGTGATATCTCCTTAGCACAAAGCAGGCGGAAGAAATAGCTCAACTCTGCCAGCACTTGCCACACATGATCAGGGAGATAGCCTCGAACCATCACGGGAAGAAGCCGCTGAAGCCACATGTGGTAGTCATGAGTCTTGACCCCGTTGATTCTCATAGTAGCCAAGTTCACTCCCCTACTCAGATTCGCTGCGTACCCATCAGGGAACATTAACGTTTTGAACCATTCTAGTACTTCCTTCCTTTGGGGCCTCGTCAGGACGAAATCCGCCTTAGGTTTTCTCCATGACCTGCCGGATGCAGGAGGCGCCATGTCTAGCTTTGGTCGATTGCACAAAGTAGCTTGATCTACTCTTGCCTTAACATTGTCCCTTGTCTTATCAGGAATGTCCATGATTGTTCCAAAAAGTGGAACGCCTAAGCCATGTTCAACGTGCATTAGGTCAATGTTATGTGGAAGAAGAAGGTCTTTCATATACGAAAGCCTATACAAGCCACAGATCTGAGTGAAGGCATGTAGCTCACCATATCCCACAAAACCACTGTCTTTTTCATTGACCTTGAGACCATCTAACATAGCACTCACCTGCGCAACTGTCAAGAACTGCGGTGGAGGGTTGAGAACTTGGACACCTTTCATAAAGTTCTTTTTGTCTCTTCTGAATGGATGGTCAAGAGGGAGGAATTGTCGGTGTTGGTCGAACGAAGAAAACTTGCCACCCTTCTTCAACCAAATCCATCTCACAAGATGCTTGCATACCGGGCAAGGAAACTTTGAGTAAACACCCCAGCCACAGAAACAACCATACGTCGGCATGTCATGCAGAGAGTAGAAGTACCAAGCATACATTCTGAAGTTTGTCTTTGTAGCTTTATCGTATGTCCATACCCCTTCCTCCCAAGCACGTTCCAAATCATCACTAGGTTGTTCACTAGGTTGTTCCAAATCATCACTAGGTTGTTCACGTTCCAAATCCATCTCACAAGAAGCGCTTTGCGGACTCCTCTGGCTCCTCCTCCTCACTAGGTTGTTCACGGAACCGGGCTTCATGATAGTCCTGTAACATGTCCTCTACCCCGCCATCAGCATCACAATCATCGACGCGTTGTCTCACGACCTCCTTCCTCGATCTATGGGCTTCACCATGGTAGACCCACCGGGTATAGCCTGACGTAAATCCATAGTTACCAAGATGCAAACCCATCTCCTCCTCTGTCTGCTCCCTTGTGTTGCGGCAACGACTGCAGGGACACCAAGTCTTTCCACCTTTGCTGACATTGGCAAATGCTTGTTTCAAGAAAGCAAGGGTCTTGTCAACCCATTCACTTGTTTCAGAACCCTTCCTTGGGCGGCCCGTGTACATCCACCCACGGTCATCTATCTTCTATCATATGAGGGAGCAATTTAAAATTCATTGGCATCTACACGATGCCTACAATGTCTAATAGGTGAAGATAGGTCCTAATCCCACCCGACGATGCGTAGATGGGGCATGTTTCCAAGGTCTACTCCGGTCCGAGACAGAATTTCGGCAGCACCTCCCCGCTGTTCTCCAAATACACGTCCTGGAAGGGAGATTGTGTATCCGGAGAACAACAGGGAGGCGCGGCCGAAACTCTGTCTCAAACCGGAATAGACAATGGAAACTAGCCCCATCTACGCATCCTCGGGCTGTCCAAGAAACGTGGACAATTTGAAATAGATACGGTCATAGATATGCAACCCTCGGGCATATCTCCAACTGTATCTATTTCGAACGGGAGACGCCTAACTAAGTTACGCGTTACCTACAAACAGAAATGGAAAAAGGGCGGGGGGATCTTTTATGTCTCACCTTGCTGTCCCGCAAAGTGACGAGTGGAAGACAGTGGAAAAGCCTCTCCTATCCTGCAAAGAACGAAACATAAAGCTGTCAATTCAAAATTTCGACAGCACCTCCCCTGTACGGTGAGGTTCCCAAAACCTGCAAGAAAACAACGGCGCGATGGCCGGCAACCACAACTCATAGGAATTGATATCCACAATCCTAAATCGTAATAGGCATCAACATACAAGCATTTAGCGATGACATACAACCAATCATTTTTGAACTTCTCATTGCATACAAGCCTACAAGCATTTTTTAATTTCTCATTTGCATACAAGACTACAAGCATTTTTGAAATTCTTATTTCGATACAAGCATACAAGTAATTTTGAATTTCTCTTTGCATACAAGCATACATAGCATTTTTGAATTTCGCATTTGCATACAAGCATACATTAGCATTTTCGAATTTCTCATTTGCATTCAACATGCTCGGCAATTCGACCATCAATCAATTCACGTGCTCGAAGTTGGACTGAAAAAAAAACAAAGCACTGTGACTCACCTCCGGTGGCCTGCCGGGCTTGGAGAAGAAGGGCAGGGGTGGGAAGGCGTGGCCTCGGGGTGGATGCTGAGCGGGGGAGCGTCGTCGGGCACGGCGAGGTGGACCGAGGCGGAGTCGTCGGGGCCGAGGAAGGAGGGGCCGGGGGCGGAGCGACGACCGGAGCCGAGGGCGCTGCCGGTCTCGTTGGCGCGGGCTCTAGGGCGCGGGCTCGGGGGCGCGGGCTCGGGGCGGGGCGCGGCCGAGGCGGGGTGCGTCCGGGGTCAGGGACGGTGGAGACGGGCCGGGCAGCGGCGGCCGGGATCTGGGCGGCGGCGGCGCGCCCTGGATCTGGGCGGCGGCGGCGGAGGACGGGGAGCGGTGGCAGAGGGCGGGGCGCGGTGGCGCGGGGTGGCGCGGAGGGCGGTGGAGGGCGGCGGAGGGCGGCGCAGCAGTGGGGGAGACGGCGGCGTGGGTGGCGCAGCGGTGACCTGGAGGCTGGCGGTGTGGGAAGAAGGAAGATAAGGTAGAAGAAAGAAGAAAGGCGTCGGGCAGCTCTCGGGGGCTTATCCGCAACGTTTGCCGAGTGCCGGACCCGCGACACTCGGCAAAGCGAAAAGCACTCGGCAAAAAACAATTTGCCGAGAGCCCCACCACGGCTCTCGGCAAAGAAATTCCATCTCAAGTTTACAAAAAAATAGAAATTCCAGAAATATTCAAAAAATAGCCAAATTTTGTCAACATATATTTCATATCATATGATATCTATAAAAAAAGATTTAGAGTGAAACAATAATGTCACCGTCATTTTGATTCGAAATCTAGTCGAACACTTCTCAACTCTATGCATCTTCTTCGAAGAAGCTCCGGTTTGTAAACAACATACGTGACAACTCTTGTAAAAGTTTTTCTATGATTTACCACGGCTTCCACATATGACTTCATGATACCAGGGCGAGTCTCGTAATTTTCAGAATTAATTTGAATTTTATAAAATTAAAATACTTTTTGACCGAACAATTGCCCTTACATTTTATGTGCATGATGCCTGATTTTTCCGTTCATTTCATGGTTAGGGCCTCAAATTAGACTAGGAAACATGAATATCATTTTTTAAGTCACTATATTTCATTATTTCAATCACTTGCAGTTCAAATTTGAATTTCCTTCAATAAATACTTTAAAAGAAATAAATAATTTAAATATACCAAACAGATCGCCAAAAATACGAAATTTGGACATGAAGTAAGATTAATACATACTTAAACATCAGGACAAAAATTATGGCAAGAAACAAAGACAAAAAAAAAATTGCCGAGTGCCCTACGCCAGCACTCGGCAAAGAACCATTGTTGCCGAGTGCCTCTTCATGGCACTCGGCAAACACTGTCGGTCACGGACCGGTTCTAACGGCCGACGCGCGTGCGTGGCACGTGGTCAAGTTTGCCGACGGCCAGCCCTTTTGCCGAGTGCCGCGTGCTATTTGCCGAGAGTTTTTTTTTTAGGCTCTCGGCAAACAGGGATGTTTGCCGAGGGTTGAATTTTTGCCGAGAGTTTGGGGCCGGGCACTCGGCAAATAGTCTGTTTGCCGAGTGCCCGATAGATTGCACTCGGCAAACTTCAGAGCACTCGGCATAGACCCGGTTTCCCGTAGTGAATGCCCCCAAAGCAGTGTCGCGCTGAAGCAAGGTAGAGTAATCCAGCCTAACATGTCAGGTGGCGGCAATGGCGGCACCATGCACATTTTGATGTTCCCCTGGCTCGCCTTCGGACACATCAGCCCCTTCGCCCAGCTCGCGCGCATGCTCGTCTCCGGAGACCACGGAGTCCGCGTAACCTTCCTCACGGCCGCCGGGAATCTACCACGCGTCAAGGACATGCTGGGCTCCGCGGCCGGCGCAGTGGCCGTCGTCCGGCTGCAGCTGCCACGTGTGCCGGGGTTACCGGAGGACGCTGCCAGCACCGCCGAGCTTTCCGCCGCCGGCGCCGAGCTGCTCAAGGTCGCCGTCGACGGCACGCGGCCACAGGTGGCGGCGCTGCTCGCCGAGCTACGCCCGGACGCCGTGCTGTTCGACTTCGCCGTCCCGTGGGTCTGCACCATCGCGGCGCCCCTGGGCATCAAGACGCTCCACTTCAGCGTCTTCTCTGCCATCGCCGTCGCATTCATGGCGGTGCCTGCACGCCGCCTCCACGGCTTCATGTCCGCTCCCACCGGCTTCCCGTCCGGCTCGGCCGTCGCCGGCGGCGTTCCGGCCTACCAGGCCGCCGACTTCACCTACATGTTCACCAGCTTCGACGGCGAGCCGTCCGTTTACAACCGCGTGGTCGCCTGCATCGAGGCCAGCGACGGCCTCGTCGTCAAGACGTGCGCCGAGATGGAAGGCCACTACGTCGACTACCTGTCCGCCCAGTTCGGCAACAAGCCGGTGCTCCTCGCCGGACCCGTCGTGCCGGAGTCGTCGCCGCGCGGCGAGCTCGAGGAGCGGTGGTCCATGTGGCTCTCCTCGTTCCCGGACGGCGCCGTCGTGTTCGCCTCGTTCGGCAGCGAGACGTTCCTGCCGCCGGCCGCCGCGGCGGAGCTCCTCCTCGGCCTCGAGGCCACGGGCCGGCCGTTCCTGGCCGTGCTCAACTTCCCCAAGGGCCCGGACGCCCAGGCGGAGCTTGCGGCGCGCGTGCCGCCGGGCTTCGAGGAGAGGGTGAAAGGCAGAGGAATCGTGCACACCGGGTGGGTGCAGCAGCAGCAGCACATCCTGCGGCACCGGAGCGTCGGGTGCTTCGTGAACCACGCCGGGTTCAGCTCCGTGGTGGAGCGGCTCGTCGCCGGCTGCCGCCTCGTGTTGCCCTCGTGTTGCTGCCGATGAAGGGCGACCAGTACCTCAACGCGGCGCTCTTCGCGCGTGAGCTCAAGGTCGGGGTCGAAGTGGCGCGGCGCGACGAGGACGGGTGGTTCGGACGCGAGGATGTGAGCAGTGCCATCGCCGCTGCGACGGCAGAAGGAGGCGATGGCGAGGGGAGGAAGTGGAGGGAGTTCTTGATGGACGAAGCCGTACAGAAAAGGTTCGCACACAATTTGGTCGGACATCTCAAGAAGCTAGTGACGGTTGCATAATTTGAATTTTAGTTGGATTTTCGCCGTAAAGTATGTTCTATGTTCTGTGGGTTCTGCCGTCCTGCAGATGACCCTAGTATGTCTCCAGTTCGTAAGGGCTTTATGTCAATAATATTTGCCAAAATTGATCATCCCTTTCTTGTTGAAAAGTAACTAGAATGGCTGCCCGCGCATTTACGCGGCTAGACTTACTATACTATTTAAAATGTTTTTATATCATGATACAAAATTCACATATTTTATACTCCATATTTATAAAATAGTAGAAATAGATTAGAGAATTTCTCATCATCCCTCAATCTGAGTGTGAGATGAGTCATCATTTATCTTGAATTGTGTCTTAGCTAACCCATTGTATTTGATTTTGTTTTAGAAGTGAGGTCGTTTCAAACGTGTCGTGCTAAACAACTAATATATGTCACGGTAGGAGAAAAGAACGTGCCGTGCTACAAACAAATCTTTTATAGAAAATGTGCCATACTAAAAAAAAGAGAATGTGTCATGCTAGCTAGACATATAGCGGTGTATTTTTATAACAGTGTATTTAGGAATAGGAATTTAGTGTATGTTGAATATTTTTATTACTCCAAAATTTAGCTATTTTGGACTCATGATGGTATAGTGGGTAGATTAGAAATAAGAATTAGGAATATTTTAAGCTATTTTTTGGACTTATAATGACATGTTGGGTAATTAAGAAATAGTTGAGAGGGTATTTTTTGGTTATTTTTATTATTCCAAATTTAGCTATTTTTTGACTCATAATGGCATGGTGGGTAATTAGAAATAGGCGTGAGGGGTATTTTTGGCTATTTTTTATATTCCGAATTTAACTATTGTTTTACTCATAATGGCATGATGGGTAATTTATAAATAGATGTGAGGGGTAGAAGTAGAGGCTACCTACCTGCGCATTTGCGCGGCTAGTTTTTACCTGGATTAATGAAAAATTAATATGTTGACCATGATGATGCCTATATGTTCTCTAATTCAAAATTGTATCAAGCTAACCTGATCCATCAAAAGGGACACAATTCCTTTCCTTTCTATCTGGATTAATGAAAAATTGAGGAGCTTTTAGCTTCTCTTTTATTTTCTTATGCATGCCTTGAATTCCATGGTGTTTTTTTAAATCTCGATTAATGGGACAACTTCTATAATTTCATCATTTTCTTATATGTTATTGATTTTTGGAATGCCAAATATACATTGCTCATTTACATAAAGTGATATTGATAAGTTCAGGTGAAAGCAATATTCTAAATAGCCGGCTATAGCCACCGCTATAACCTGCTATAGCCTCTAGAGAGGCGAGGGACTAAGCTATGCTCCGTTTAGCGCTATACCTCATAGCCCGCTGTAGACACCGCTATAGCCGGCTAAATCCGCTAAATTAAGTTGATTTAGCCGGCTAAATGGTGGTGCGGTGAAGGTATGAAGCTTTCCATGGTTTGGAACTGTGAAAGATGATTTATCCAACTAAATCAAGGTGTTTAAAATTTTGAATGACGATACAATGAAGGCATGAAGCCATCGTCCTATTTTAGCCCATAAAATTTTTTTGGTGTCATGTTTTATGTCTAATTATTTACTAATTTCTTAATGGTATTGTGAAACCGCTAAATGGGCTTAGCTGCGGCTATAGCCCGCTATAGCCTTTCTTAGCATTTGTGGACATCAACCGCTAAAGGTCATAGCCCGCTATTTAAAACACTGGGTGAAAGTTGGCAAGTGGGCCTTCATTCATGGTTGATTATAATTATCTATATTTAAAGAATAATAAAACTAAATACATTAGTTTTATATAACTATTGACCACTCTAGACGTGGATTAGCATACAAATTAGATGAATTGTGGGGGCTCATTGTCGTTTTTTGCTCAGAGTATTCAATTATGCTGGCAAGCATATGTTTTTTTAATCTAAAACTGCACTACTTCAAATTGTCGGAGGGTAAAATTTATAGGAAAAGTTAGATTTATGTATAATTAATATCAATCTCGATGCACTTTCCATAGCTGAACTCTGAAAAAAAGAAAATATTTGCTCAAATGAACTTACTTAATTTTTAAAATGTGACGGCTGCATATGCATGGTCCAGCAATGCTAGACCGTTTTCTCTCATGCATGCGATTGAACATGGCAAAATCCAGCTGCTCATAAATTTACATGGTCCACAACTCCACATGCACTGGCTGAGAGCAACTTGATCGTTTTCTTTTTTCCGAGAAACATCTTGACCTTTGTTAGCAACAGAAGAGAAAACACATCGAAAGCACCTCATGCAGATTGGATCGGTCACAGAACAACGCAGCTATTCTGCTGCCGTGTGTGCCTATGAGCAGTCACCTGCTCCGATCCTTTTGCTCGACCGGCAGCTTTCATCTGGACCTGGTCCATCTCGGATAGCACGGGATCATCCTCCTTTTTCCTCCAGTTCCACTTCACCTCCGTGAAGCATTGCTCCCATCTAGTGGGCTCTCTTCTCTCCCCTTTTATGATTGACGACATGGCCACCAGACGGTTGAAGAACAAACTTGACCTTGCACTACTGGAATTGCGTACTTGACCTACGATGGCAGCAGTGGAGAGGAGACACGGCAAAAGCAACATATGCATATTGAATCACAGAATCAGTGGCAACCTTACCTGCTGGTGCTGCTATATATGTTACCGACTTGCGGCCGTGTTTGCCTGCGGTTGATCCCTTGAATGTGATGTCCTTTTTCTAACGCACATTGTATCGCAGGCAACTAAAGTTGTTCGCTTCATTGTTTCCATGCGTTTTAATTCCGAATTTCTTTGGACTCATAATGGCATGGTGGGTAATTTAGAAATAGTTGCGAGGGTATTTTTGGTTATTTTTATTATTCCGAATTTCGCAATTTTATAAATATTTATAGGGGGTTTTGTGACTAATTTCTTCATAATGGCAGTGGTGGGTAATTTTCTCATCTTATTTTCTCGGATTAACGTGGAAATTTCTAGCATTTTAGAGCGAACATGGTGGCTCCGTTTCGTGGTCAATTATATATATAATAGATATTGGAGAACCGCCGCAAATTTTGGAAACAAATTCAGTGCAGACCGTCTGCAAACCTGAGATTTGCGGACCCGGTTTAGATTTGTGACACGTGGACTCCTCTAACCGATCCGACGTACGCCTGTTTTCAGGCTCCCCCACGTCTCCTGCCTGGCTACTAGACTTCCTTCGGCTCAGCTCAACGAATACTGTCTCAGGCGATCCTCCAAGCCATCGAACAAATCAAGCCGAGAGAAAAAATGGAATCGTCGACCGTCAAACGTTGCCGCCGCGGCCTCTGGCTGCCTGCGGAGACGCGCTCACCTTCTGCAGCCCCGACGAGTCCTCGTGATCACCGTCAGATGGGAGATTGGGGTCAATGATGATAACGAGCTTCAAGTTGTTCTGTTCTCTTGATTCTTTACTTCGAGTAATGAAAACTTAATGGGGTATCTCGCTGCCGGTGATCTTGGCAAATGGCGATGAGCCTGAGAGTGTTGTGGCAGTCCCTTCAGATGCATGGGTTCTTCATGACCTGGAGCGGCGTCCCCGGCAGCGTGCTCACCAGTGCCTTGGCGCCTTCGTCGACGTCGTGCAGATGTCGCTTCTCCACCTCTGTGCAGATGGGCGGGGGCGTCGTCGTTAGGGGAGAAGCAATTTTGATGACGACTCGTCAGGGCAGCAGAAGGTGAGCGCATCTACGCGGACGGCCATGAAGGCAGCTCCGGCGACGATGTCTGACGATTCCTTTTTCTCTCGGCTTGATTTGCTCGATGTTTGTTATTTCACCCACGAAACTGGTGGGCTTCGACGAAATGCCCGTTTGAGATTGGGCTTCGTTAAAATGTCCGTAAAACCATTGCACTCACAGGTATTATGCCCACAGACAATTTTTTGGACCAAATTACCCTCTTCTTTCTTCTTCCTCACCCAAGCAAGCCAGCAGCTCTTCTCGTTTTCCCTCAATCCGGCCGCCACCTCCATTGCCGGCCTTTGAAGCTTGAGCTCGCTCATCGCCGTTGCCTCCATCTCTGCCTGAGTGGGGCGGGAGGAGGGGCGCGATGCATGGCCGACACAGGGCGCGTGATGGAGGCGCTTCGGCGGTCATCGCACGCCGTTGCATGCCCGCTGCAGCCCAGCTCCCGTTCAAACTACCAGACAGTTTTTATCGTCCATGTGCATACCGAAGTTTTCTCAAACAAGATCTTTCCGTTTTGATTTCCTGGTGCAGGAGAGCTCCGAGTGGCTTGGGGCTTGTCCTGTTGCTGATCTTTTCCCCTTGGATTCTTTTGATTTTATTGTTTCCATTTAAATCTTGTCAATTCCTGAGGATTTTCTTTGATTTTCCAAATCCAAACCAAGTGAAACGATCCTGATTCTTCCTACGCATGCAAAGTCCGGACAAATCGGGAGCCCACAACTGCCGCCTCGTTGGTCACGTGCCGCTTCCCGATAAAAAAAAAAGCTTCGCCGGCAATGGAGGTGCGGCGGGATTAGAAGAAAATGAGAGGAGCTGGGTGAGGAAGAAGAAAGAGGAGGACAATTTGGTCCAAAAAATTATCTGTGGGCATAATACTGGCGAGTGCAATGGTTTCGTGGGCATTATAACGAAGCCCGATCTCAGACGGGCATTTTGTCGAAACCCACCGGTTTGGTGGGTGAAATAACAAAAATCTCTGCTCGATGGCTCGGAGGATCGCTTGAGCATTCGTTGGGCTGAGCCGAAGGAAGCCAGGCAGGAGACTTGCGGGAGCCAGAGGCAAATCTAAACCGGGGCTGCAAATCTCATGTTTGCGGACGGTCTGCACTGAATTTTTGTCCCCATATTTTGTGGGCGCACTCTAAAACGTGCTGTCAAAGAAGCACAACTAGCGACGCAAACGAATAGTGCCCCATTTTCTCACTCTAGTGTTATAGAAAATCTGATAAATTTGAATAATGCAAGTCTCTTCTCATGACTCACGGATTTTGTTTTTATTTTTTTTTCCGAAGGGGAGAGCTTTATTGAATACTAAGGAGTATCATTACAAACTAGAGTGTGAACACACTCTGGAACACTCGCAAAAGAAACACAACTCCAACCAGAACGAATGGAAAGCTGCGCTAACTCGTGTGCTACTTTATTTTGCCCTGTCCCAATTTTCGCGAACTCGACACTCTCAAATTGTCGAGCCTCCTGCAGTGTATCCAAAAGAATCGGTGCAACCTCAGAGCGATCCGCCTCCTCAAGTTTGAGCTTCTTAATAACCGATGAGCAGTCACACTCCAGGATCAGATTATGGTTTGGCAAACGAGTAGCTAGCCGAACTCCTTCCAAGCACGCCTTTGCCTCAGCCTCTTCAGCATCTCTGCAATTGAAAAGAAGGCGCCACGCTGACAACAATGGCAGCCCGGTATGATCTCTAATGACAACACCCAAGGCTGCAGAACCTGTTATCTCTACAAATGCACCAACGACATTGATTTTGACGGTTCCTTCCGGTGGTGGTCTCCATGGCAGCGCCTGCTGAACTGCTTTAACATTATTACCCTCCCTGTGTAAATGCCATGACTTCTTCCCTTTACCTTTTGACAGAATAACTCTGTTGCCGGATATTGTACTGTGCATCCATGTATCGCAAGAGGAAAATAACAGAGCCTTCTATAGAAATTGAAGCACCTGCCTGAAGCACCTCATTTCGAACAGTCCAAGCTCTCCAAATCAACATGAGGAAGTTTGCCAGAATCTCATCAGAATGATTATCAATTATCATCAGCAGCCACGGAATTTATAATCTGTACTAAAAAATTCATGACCCTTCATGACCCTTCTCATCTGCCCTTCATTTATTCCGAAACCCACGTACCTCAACCATTGCTTGATCAGCTCTTGGTCCCACGTGTCCACAAAATTATGATACAATTAGATGAATCGCCCCCCACCCCCCACCCACACCTTCCATGACAGATGCAACATGCTGGCTACAAACTGTATTTCTTTGTACTTCAAAATAATATCAGTATATCAAATTTTTTGGCAATTGATGATTTTGAGTTCCACTGAAATAGTAAGAAATTACCATTGATAGATATATATTTTCTATTAATGTTACAAACAATGAACCTCAAAACCATAATTTTTGTAACTACCAAAATTGTAGCATATTCACTTGCTTAATTGTCACCTATCTGTGATTTTTTATGTAATCTGATTAATGAGCATAATTCAATATCATCCTGCCAAGATCATGAAAAGTGTGAGCAATATAATGCCTAGTGAAATGACTATGATTAAATACCACAAAACTAAAACGGCCAGTAGTTTAGTGCGAACGCCGCGGCGGTGCAGATGGAGGCGACGGTGAGGACAGGAAATGGAGGGAGTTCTTGTTGAACGATGATGTACAAAAAAAAGGGTCCGCAGACAACTTAGCCCTGGAGAGGGCGACCTGATGGAAGCTCTCTGCCTCACAAACAAAGGAATCCATGGAATTCTCATGGTAATCTGTCCTAGAGTTCTCTGGATTGAAGCTCTGTGTCTGTGTGTGTGTGTGTGTGTGTGTGTGTGTGAGTAAATTGCATAGAAGTACATGAACTTGTTAGGTCGGTGCAGATTAGTCACAATTGCTCAAACAGATCACGAAACTTGCTTTAGGGTGTATTGTGAATGCAAAAATGCTAATCCCATACACGTGGCATACTGCATGTAACCACATGCATGCACGCATCGCTAGAGAAAAACTAACCGGCATGGATGACGACAGAAAGCTGACGTTCCCTTTAAGCTTAGCAATAATGCAAAGCATGGCGTTCTATTGTAGTACGATTCTACTGAAACAAAGCCATTGCAAGCAAGAAGAAGCTATCAGTTCTACAGTTGATTTAAGATTTGAATGTTGTACATCGGTGGGTTACACTTACCTGTTCTTGGTGAAGAAAACGGCAGTGAGGAGCCGCCGGGTGTCGAGGAAGACACAGGCAGTGACTTGAGGTCGATGGTAAGACCGAGGTAACCAAGAAATGATCGATCAGGACTATGCATACTATATTCCCTTGGAAACTTTTCTAAGTATGGCTTTTGCGATAGTCCTGATACCCCTTTTGTTCTATCTTGGTGAATTTCAATTCCTAAGACGAATGATGCTTCACCAAGACTTTTCATTTCAAAAATTGAGGAGACAAACTTCTTCGTCTCCAGAAGGAGATAACATCACTACTATCAAGCAGGATGTCATCCACATACAGGATAAGGAAAAATAATTTTCCATTCTTAAAACTTTAAAAAATGCAATTGTTATCTATTTTCAATAAAACCCAAACTTTCTTATTGTCTCATTAAACTTTGGACGCCTCTACATGGAGGCTTGCTTTAATCCATAAATGGATTTATTCATGCGGCATCCCATACGTTCTTTTATTCCATGAAAAAACGTTTGGGTTGTGGTAAACATTTTATAACAAATCTTCGTTGAGAAAAGCCGTCTTTACATTCATCTGATGTAATTCCAAAACTTATTGCACCAATAATGCCATTATGATTCTAAAAGAATTCTTACATGAGACCGGAGAAAAGGTCTCGTTATTATCTATTCCTTCTCTCTTAGTGAAGCCTTTTGTCACAAGATGCACTTTATATCTTTCTACATTTCTTTTGGAGCCACATTTTATTTGTATACCATTTGACACCCTACTGACTTGGCTTCTTTAAGAATATCTTCTAAGTTCCAAGCATAGTTGATACACATTGATCTCATTTCATCTCGCATGGCTTCAAGCCATCTCTGCGAGTGAGCACTTCTCGTGGCTTCTTCATATAAGGTGCGATGAACGGCCATTCACTAGTACATATATGAATTATGACAAAATTATTGTTCATTCGTTACTATTTTTGTTTTTTTCGTTTTTGGTCAACTCTGACGTTTCCCGTCACTAACAAGCCATATTTGTGACGAAAAACCGTATAACTCGACAATTTAGTGATCGCAACTCGTGAACAGTATCATTCAATGGCATCCAATTAACTGTTGTGGGTGGCCGATTTGTCACTGAAAACCCATATTCTGGAAACAGGGACGCCATAGAGGGCGTGCCAAACATCTGAGACACGGTGATTGGGAGGAGATGCAGCCCCGCCCTGCAGTCTCGGTGATAGAACACGTGGTACCTAGCAGTGGCGGAGGAGTACTCGGTAGGGCAAGATATGGCCTTTGCCATACCTTGATTTTTCAACAAGATCCCTTAATCTTCAGCTGGCCTGGGCATGAACGGTGAACCATTATTAGGCTGTGGGTGATCTTGTCCGTGCTTGCTTCAGCAGAATAGAAACTCGTGTCGTGATGTCTTTTGCGAAGACAAAATAAACAGAGAGCCTATACATGAACTGAGATTGGTACTGGTTCTACAAAATTTGCAATGATTCTTGTCTATACAATTGATCCCGCCACACCTCAAATTTTGTCTGTCATCTGCCACTGGTACCTGGTGCTTAGAGACAGTGGTGTGCTCGGATTCATGGCTGAGTGTGGAGCTGGGTAGACAAAGATCCGACATCTCTACTGTTTAAAAAAAGCTACGGAGTCATCATCTTTAATTTTCAGCCCTCTGCCGTTTGAATTTCGAGATGAGCTAATATTACGACCTATAATGTATTTTTTGATAATTTTGATGTAATTTTTGGCAACGAATCTTAGTGCCAAAGAAGCACCACATAACTGCGCGGTCCCATCTTGAAACGCGCGTACAGCACGAATAGTACCCTGCGAGTTAATAATAAAGCTGAAAGTTGTTGCTTGTTTAAAGAAAAAAAAACGAACTGAAAAAGGTGATCACGTCCTTGTGAGATGCGGGCGTACTAGATGCCTCCAAAATAGTGTCGCCACAATCATTTGTTTGCGAGAGCAAGAGGGTGCTCTGCTCTACAGGTGCCATACAACATCCACTCGCTGAAGCAAGGAAATCCAGCCTAAGATGTCAGGCGGTGGCAATGGCGTCGCCGGCGGCTCCACGCACATTCTGATGTTCCCCTGGCTCGCCTTCGGACACATCAGCCCCTTCGCCCAGCTCGCGCGCACACTCGTCTCCGGCGACCACGGGGTCCGCGTAACCTTCCTCACGGCCGCCGGGAACGTGCCCCGCGTCAAGGACATGCTGGCCTCCTCCGCTGCCGTGGCCGTCGTCCCGCTGCAGCTGCCACGTGTTCCGGGGTTACCGGAGGACGCCGCCAGCACCGCCGAGCTTTCGGCCCACGGCGCCGAGCTACTCAAGGTCGCCGTCGACGGCACGCGGCCGCAGGTGGCGGCGCTGCTCGCCGACCTTCGCCCGGACGCCGTGCTCTTCGACTTCGCCGTCCCGTGGGTCTGCGCCATCGCCGCGCCGCTGGGCGTCAAGGCGCTCCAGTTCAGCGTCTTCTCCGCAATCTCTGGAGCCTTCCTGGCGGCCCGCCGCCCCCACGACGGGCCGCGCGTGTCTGCGGCCGACTTCATGGCGGCCCCCGCCGGCTTCCCGCCGACCTCGCCTGTCGCCGGCGGCGTCCCGGCGTACCAGGCCTCCGACTTCACCTACGTCTTCACCAGCTTCGGCGGCGAGCCGTCCGTCCACGACCGCATCGTCGCTGGGATCGAGGCCAGTGACGGCCTCGTCGTCAAGACGTGCGCCGAGATGGAGGGCCCCTACGTCGACTACCTGTCCGCCCAGTTCGGCAAGCCGGTGCTCCTCGCCGGACCCGTCGTGCCGGAGCCGCCGCATGGCGAGGTCGACGAGCGGTGGTCCACGTGGCTCTCCTCGTTCCCGGACGGCGCCGTCGTCTTCGCCTCGTTCGGCAGCGAGACGTTCCTGCCGCCGGCCGCCGCGGCGGAGCTCCTACTGGGCCTCGAGGCGGCGGGCCGGCCGTTCGTCGCCGTGCTCAACTTCCCCAAGGGCGCGGACGCCGAGGCAGAGCTACGGACACGCGTGCCTGCCGGGTTCGAGGAGAGGGTGAAAGGCAGAGGAATCGTGCACACCGGGTGGGTGCAGCAGCAGCACATCCTGCGGCACCGCAGCGTCGGGTGCTTCCTGAACCACGCTGGGTTCAGCTCCGTTGTAGAAGGGCTCGTCGCCGGCTGCCGCCTCGTGATGCTGCCCATGAAGGGCGACCAGTACCTCAACGCGGCGCTCTTCGCGCGTGAGCTCAAGGTCGGGGTGGAAGTGGCGCGGCGCGACGAGGACGGGTGGTTCGGACGCGAGGATGTGAGCAGTGCCATCGCCGCTGCGGCGGCAGAAGGAGGCGACGGCGAGGGGAGGAAGTGGAGGGAGTTCTTGATGGACGATGCCGTACAGGAAAGGTTTGCCGACAATTTGGTCCGAGATCTCAAGAAGCTAGTGACGGTTGCATAATTAAGCTGGATTTTCCCAGTCCGATACTACTATGTTCTATGCTATGTGGGTTCTCAAGTTGTCCCGAGTAATAAAATTTGTTCAGTTCGTAGGGGATCCATGTAAGCGCCATTTGCGAAAGTATGATTACCACTTTCTTGTCAGGAAGTAGTAACATTGTTTGGGCCACCACATTGTTTTTTTTTTTTTTAATTTGCGGGCAAACTCTAGACAGTACTGTCAAAGACGCTCAGTTTTAAACTAGCCACGCGGACAAATAGTCCCCCATTTTCACTCTGGTATTATAAAGATAAAAATCAGATAAATTTCAAGAATTCAAGTCTCTTTCTCGATTCATTCAGCTGATTAATAATCAAGGGTCAGCCATTCGTGCCTCACAAACAACCAAACCAACCACCCACCGTTCTCGACCCATCTCATCTGCCCTTCATTTATTCTGATAACCACATCACCCATTGTCATCAACTCATGTCCCCACGTTTCCACAAAACTATGAAACAATGTCACAAATGTAGTATCGACATCATGCAAATTGTCATAAGCACCACCAGAAATTTCCTTACAGTGCCGCCACGTCCTACTTCCCTGCCCCTGAAAACAGCTCTTTGTTTACCTTTCTTCGTCTTTCTCTGCGGCACACAATCCAGATTATCGGATCGATGATTGAAGCAAAGACATCACCATCCTCCTTGACTACAACAGATGCACGGGACTTTGCCGGCCTTACACTGCCACCGTGCGCATCCGGAGACGATTGGAGGGCGTCTTATCGCCCGACAACGTAAGCCTGGGATCTAACGGGAGCTTGCGATGATAAGTGGGCTTCTCGATCGGTAAAATATATGCTACTGGGTCCTCGTAATATTATTGTTCTGACCACGACATATGAAAGTCATTTTTCGGCACTATGGCAATAGAAAATCAAATGAGGTATATCATAGATGCAATCATGCAAAACGAATATATCCACATCCATCCACTTATTAACTTGTATTTGAGCATGTCCTGAACATCAAGTCATATGATTGCATCCACCACTGGCGCCTCGCTGTCGACGATCACGACGGTCACGTCACCAACCGCGGAAAGCATAACGCCGTTAAACCATAGAAAAGAAGCTCCCACAGAAAGTCGAACTAATAACCTGATGTGTTACTGAGACTCTTGTAACCACTAAGCTACCACTACCGGAAATCGGCTTTTTTCTTAGTGCCGACCCCTTTGTCGAGTGTTTTTTTTCGGGCACTCGGCAAACGTCTTTGCCGAGTGCTAAAAAAAAACACTCGGCAAAATATTTTGCTTTGCCGAGTGTAAAAAAACACTCTACAAATGTTTTCTTTGTCGAGTGTAAAAAATAAACACTCGGCAAAGAGATTGCTGAGTGTCAAAAAGAAAACACTCGGCAAAGGAAATCTTTGCCGAGTATATTAATTTTGACACTCGGCAAAGAGAAATTCAAACTTATTCGGATCATTTTTTGAAGCCATAAATGAATTCAAAATAAAAAAAATGTTGAACTAAAAAGTTGTATAACTTTTCAAGATACAACTCTTAGTTGGACCATTGTTTGATACAACAAAATGATAGAAAAATTGTTCACAAAATCTACATCTCTTATATAGTTTCATGAAAGGAAGCCTCTTTCCTACTCCCGGGTGTAGTTACTCCCACATTTGTATCTCACAATCTAGGAGGTATTTGTTCATACTTGGGGTTTATAAAAAAAGTATGTACACATATTTGATGTTTAAAAATGGTATGTAGACATACTTCTTTTTTTATATGAGGATACATCATGTATGTGGACATACTCCTTTTTCTATATAGGACACACGATATATAATAAGGTGCAAAAAAATGTGAGTTTCCACTCAAAAATTTTCATGGTAAAAATCTTATTTTGGGTACATGTACATACTAAAAATGATAAATGGGTATGTACTCATACCCAAGGTGGTTTTTTCAGAAGTGGGAGTAACTACACCCGGGAGTAAAATGGATTTTTCCTTCATGAAACCTATAAGAGAGATATATAAAATTTGTGAACAATGTTACTGCCACTATGTCGAATGAAACAATGACCAAAATAAAAGTGGTCTTTAGAAGTTGTACATCTTTGTAGTTGAAATTTGTTTAATTTGATTTAATTTTGTCAACAAAAAAAATTCATTTGAATTTCTTAAATTTGAAAATTTGAATTTTTCAAACAACCTCGGATGGAGACACTACCAAAATGAAAGTTGTAGATATAGAAAAGTTAAGAAACTTTGTAGTTGACAATATTTTTATTTGAAATCATCTTGTCAACATAAACTAAGTTTGAATTTCTCAAATTTGAAATTCCAATTTTGTAAACGGCCTCGGATGGAGAAACTACCAAAATGAAATTTGAAGATCTTGAAAAGTTATGAAACTTTGTAGCTAACAAATTTTAGTTTGAATCCGTTTAGGGCCTTAAACAAGTAATTTACACTAAATTATGTATAATATGTGTGGAATCAAAACGGAATATAGGCACATGGAAGGGGAGGTCGTGGGGTCGAATCTCATCAGCCGCAAAGTGTGCGAAAAATGACGGGGACGGTGGCTGGTTGGTGGGGTTCCCCCCTACTAAATTTTTTTTTGCTATTTTTTTTTTATTTTTTTTAATTTACACTTTGCCGAGTGTAAAAAATGACTGACAAAAAACACTTGGCAAAGAGAGGATTTGTCAAGTACCCTCTCCTCGAGTGCACTTTGCCGCGGCAAAGCCTTTGCCAAGTGTATTAGAGACTCGCGGCAGCCGCCATCGTCTAGGTGACGGCCATCGTCTAGTCTTTTTAGTCTGATTATTTGCATAGTATTCAAACGTAAAAAGCTCCATATGACCATCAAACTTGTCCTTAACTATATTGAACTTAAGCTTCATCTCTATGTCTAAGTTAGACATTCATATGTAACACTCTGCGTCCAAAATTGCTTCCGCCCAGTCTCCACGTGGGGCGGGCACGCGCATACACAAAGCACTTCTCTTACACTTTCGTCCTCGCTTCGTGTAAAAAGGGTTAATCCGGAGGTGCTATTCTTGGAAGCAACAAGGGTTATATGCTGACCCTCACCCATCTAAACAATCAATGTGGGACTAATCTCACAATTTCACTTCACTTCTGGGCCTCATGGGCCGAAACCACTACTAAAAGGCTACAAACGGGCTGGGGTGTTACATCATGAGCATACCTTTTTTTTGCGAAAGGGTTAGGTTTCAGTTTTCTCCCGTCTGAAATGAGGATTATGGCTGTGGATGGTGTGATGGCCGTATTCGTTCAGATCGGAGTTTTCGCCCGTGGCATATCTATCTAGGATGGTGATCCTAGATGGTGGAATTTGTGTTATTTTCAAAGTTTTTTTGTCTTCCTTCAATAGAATTGGCATTGTTTGGGTTGCTTATGTGATTAGGGGATGTAATACGCTTTGATATGAAATTCTCTTTTCGCAAAAGAAAAAAAAATAGACATCCATTGGCATACGTAAGAACACATTATCTTGACAGTTGACACGTACATAATACTGCAGGAACGATTCTATTTGTCAATGGATTATATTGACACGTACCAATTCTTCCAGGAGCGCCGTAAAAAAGTATCATGTCAAATATAACCAAATCTTGCCATGTTGGTGAATCTTTCGCTCAATAAAAGCCATGAGCTTTTAAAGATGCTTGCTTTTTCTTGTGGGGCTAATAAATAGCACCACTAATGTGTTAGCATCCACATTACTCACAATTAGTTCGCACTGAACTGTCGCACTAATTGACGGTACGACAAATTCCGACTTTTGTTATGAGCTTGACCAAAAATATGGTTGCTTTGGGTTATGTCTCGGCAATAATATATAACATGCATTCCTGTCGCTGATCAGCTTTTTGGATCCGCTTCGAGCCCACTTCGTCGTTAAATAATGCATGTTTTATAAAAGAAAAATATACTCACTACGAATGATCTTGTTTACTTTGCCCGCGAAGAGGATCGGTTCTTAAAAAATTATTGCCTAGACTAGCAGCTTGCGGACCACAAATTGCAAAAAGGTTCCAGGAGCTTGTTTATCCACGTGCCTCCACTACTTATAAAGGTTCCAGTGATTACTGGCAATTGCATCATATACCCGAAGGTAGATGGCCAGTATACGTTCGTCCTACCACCAAAGTGCCAACGGACTAAACAACAACTCTTTCATACCACAACAAAAATGCTACTGTTGGAATGATTGCATTTGGGCTGCACTTGCTAAGGCCCATTATTAATTACTAATAATTCTTAAAAATTTCAAAGGCCTATCTATTAATGGTAGGAGTGCAAGTCTTTAGTTCCACATTTTTAGTTTAAATGAAGGAGGATTGTGCAAAAAAACAAGGTAAAGAGGACCCAACTTATATAGAAAGTTACTACCCATTCTTGCAAGTATGTGGATGAGAGAAATAAAGGAAAAACACATGAGCGTGCTCGCTCGCCCTGCGGGGCGGGGCGGGGCTTGGGCGCGGTCGCGCATCACGTGCGTGAATGGTCCGCTGAAATCCGGCCTGTGCCTTGAGGGTGTGCGGCTTTCTTTTGCAGTTTTCTTTTTTTTGGATCTAATACGTTTTTATATGGAAACCGGCTCGGTTTTAGGACGCCTTAACCCTAGCGGTTCTCCCTCTATCAATACGTACGGGGCTGCCGCCGCCACCAGAGAACACATCTCAACATCCTCCTGCTACGCCGCCGCTTGTAGTCTGCCATATCCCGATCGTCGGCGTGCGGGAGAACAGGTCTCCGGAATCGTCGTCCTCTAAGCTCCTGCAGCGGGAGAGGGTGAATAAGGTTTTTGGGAAGCGCTCTGCGCGACTGCTCTATTGCTTCCACCACGGCTCGTCTTCATCAACGTTCCAGCGATGCTGCTCGTCGTCGTCTACAACGACTTGTGACCCGCTCTGTCTTCGATGCATCAACGATCGTGACATCTGCGACATCGCCAATCGCTACGGCTTCTTCCTTGTCTCTCTTATATACCTATTTGATCCATGCTTGTACTGTAGTACTGCGAAGTATATATGGTAGATCTTGCTCTGTTTGCTATGGTTTTAGACTTGTCTAGATATTGCGTAGACTTGTCTAGTTTCATCTGTAATATGTTCATCATGTTAATGATTTATTCATGAATTAAATTAAACCTAAAAGAGTTCATATATCCGACAGCTACCACCTAGATTATGAAGTATATAGATACCTTTTATAATTCTATTGTTATATATATAGCCGATTTGCTATTGCTTGTCACTTACAACCATGTAAGCGATGAGCCTGATTATGTATATAGCCAATGGTGGCTACATCTTGGGTTTTCGGGACAGGCCAGCAAGCCATGGACATGTTTTTTTGCCGACTCGATGAGATGCCATTGCTATGTCATGTTTTCTAGCTTCAGTGTCTTGATGACATTTGAATGTCAGCTAGGGGTTCATCAAGCCAACATGGATGTCGTCAATGTCGGAATAAGGTGCAGCGAAAGCGTCGCGCGGTGCGCGAGGAGAGTGCTACCTCCGCATCTACCGATAGACGTCTTTAAAGACTACAATTTTTGTGCAGTGACAGCGCCGCGTCTGTGCGCAAGGACCCTGCTTGACGGAGTTTGGATGTAAATGCTCGAGGTTTGTTTAAGCAGTGACGATTTCTCCTATTGAGAAGATTTGGGAAGTCCGTTCCATCTTACTTTGGAGGGTGAATATAATGTTGCAACAATAGCGAGTGTAGGATATTTAGAGTCGAAATGTTGAGTTAGATGTTGTTTGTTTCTGTTTTAAAGGTGTTTTTAAGGCTGATCTGTATCGACTCACCTTGATGATTGTCATGTAAATGCTAGATATACCCTCGTTGTGCAGAGGCCGAAACATTATTTCAGCTCGAAATAAAATACTTCCTTTATCTAAAATAAAAGCACTATATCCAAATAAAATACTTAAACATGCTTCTAGGTATAGGAGGCATCGGGGCTATACGCTTGTATAGTAGCCTCAGCATCCCATAAGCAGTGGTTTCGATGAGGATGGGACTTACGTTGCTATTGTCTTCTGTGTGAGATTCATGAAGCCATATAGATCTGACCATCCTTGGTTGTAGTTCAGAATGTCTAGATTTTGTGATCGACAGGTTCTGATCGATGGCAACTATTATGAAATCAAGTGTGACAGTTCTTACCAGCTTTTCAAGCTTGACGCTTCAGTAACATGGTTTTTCGTTCACGAATTTCCCCACTTTGAAACTGACAGGTAGCTTTTGTACTAGGGAAATTTGCAAAACTGGATTCATTTTCATGTCCAATTCTGAAAATAGACCGGTTTTTGAGAGTTTGCAAAAATGGACCCTTTTTTTCTAATTTGAAGCTGCTGTTTGCCCCTGTTTCTAGTTCTGTTAACTGAAGGATTTTTTTAAGCCTTAAAAAATTGTTTGGGAAAGAGGAAATGTCCATCCTGCCCTCCATCAATCCTTCCCATCCAAAAAAACTCCAGCCTTCTTCTCTACCGAAACAAACTCTCACAACGTGGCATGGCGTTCGCGCAGGGGTGGTGGGTGCTCGCTCAGGGGCGTCTGCACGGGCTGCGGCAGCATGGCACGGCGCTCGCGCAGGGGCGACGGCTGGCGGCAAGCCTGGCGGGCGCTCGGGCAGGGGAGCCGCAGGACCTAGGAGCAGGGCACGCGCAGGAGCCCGAGTTTTGCTGGAGCTCGCATTTGTGCTCCACCCGTCCAGTACGTCCCGTCTGGATCGCAGCCGTTCTTGCAGTGGGCACCGTACATCCCGTCTGGATGGCACCCGTCCAGATTATTCATCAATCTTGTCTGGTTTGTGCTTGCTCATCGGGTGTTTGTAAAAATGCTTCAACATGGTGTACGACTAGCAGGGTCCTTTGAACTTGCATTTATTTAAGTGGTTGGCAAAAGGGGCACCACATGTTGTGTGATGTTATGCAAGTTAAAATGCCTTCTAACGGAATTTTACAAGTTGAAATGAAAAACAGCAAATTTGAAAGTTAAAATGAAAAATAGGTCCAAATTTGCAAAGGGTAGTATGGTCTATTTCCAGTGAATTTAACACTGTTAATGCCTCCTAACGGAATAGGGGTAACTCATTGCTTCAGATTCAAAAATCAGGTCCGATTTTGCAAAGTCTCAAAAAAAAAGGTCTAAAATCAGAATTGGCATCGAAAAGAGATCCGGTTTTGCAAATGCCCCTTCGTACTATGGCTCAGGTTCAATTGAGCATTGACATTTAATCGTTTAGAACAATCAAAAGTACAACTGGAACAACTGAGAATAGCACCCAGAACAATTTCAAAAATGGTAATCAAAAGTAGTAGATGGAACAAATGGAAGAAGGATCTAGAACAATTTGAAAAGTCGTTTGGAACCATGTGAACCAAAAACTTCAACAGTGTATTTAATGAGTTAAGTAGAAAAATGAAAAAAAAAGTTGAACAATTCATATATGAGTGGAAACAATTTAAAACAGCTATTGAAACAATATGATTAGCTATCTGGAACAATTAAAAAATAACCTGTAACAATTTTAAATAGCACATGGAACAATTAGAGAAAAGCGTGGAACAATTCAAAAATATAGCTAGGACAATTTAAAATAACACCAAGAACAATTTTAAGAATAAGAATTTTTAAAATAAGTCATAGAATACAAAAATTACACTAAGACAAAAAGTTAAATTGATCTTGTAAAATATTTTATATGCAATACAACACTTAGTCACGGAACCAATTGGATGGCGAAACTAATCGAGCGAACCAATCATGAGCAAAAAAAATAGCATGGATGAAATAACGAAATTCTGGGCGGATGGAATAAGGCCCGATTCGCGGAAATGCAGCCCAATAAAAGAAGAAGAATAGAAAGCATTTATTATGTGGGCGGAGCGAGGCCTCGCCTTGCCCTGGGCTGGAAGCTTGGCCCATGATACTAGAGCTGCCATGCACCGTATCATCTTTGGCCCACCTAACAAACGTTCCACAAATAACAGCAAGAGTCTGGCGCAGAGCACGACGTGTCGGATGTTGCGCCCGAGCGATGTCATCGTGGTGATTTTAGACGAGGGAAGCTTTATTTCATAATGATATAGAGTTCCGGCCTCTGCACCGCGTTGGTACATGTAGCCGAAATACATCAAACACCAACAAAAACCAAGACAAATCAGCTTAATATAAAGAAAAAGAAAAAGCAAAACCTCTACCCTCCATCTACAAGTCCTCATACATTCAATGGCATCGTAAATCTTACTAACAGGTATCTTGATGAATCCCTAAAAGGTCCAAACACCATCCACGTGCTGGAGGAAGAACTGGGACATATGCATCGTCAACCTGAAGAAAAAGCGGTCACACACCTCAAATGCACCCCTTGACGACTGTCGAATCCGTTTGAACTCAAGGCCACAAAGTCCTTAACAACATAGTTGTTGACCTGGCCAGCATGAGTTGCTGGATAGCAGCGAGAAAATCCATCTGACACAAACTATAAAGTTCATCTCCGTGTATGTTGCCAATTTTGTGTGGACTGTCACCAGTTCCAGGGACCAAAAAATTGAAAGTCCTCATCAACAGAATCACGGTGATCACCACACATGCACACACACTCACTATACTGGATCTGAACAAAACTGAAACACTACCACTGACCATCAGCCTGAGTCGATCTAAACACATAAAGCAGATCATAGACCATGGATGTCCACTGTCCACAATGACAACAACCTTCAGCGCCTGTCCGACAACATTCTAGCCATCAGTGCACACAGGTTCGCTTGCCACGCCAGGTTCGCTTGTCATCGTGGTGATACTGATTGCTTCGCTTTCCTCCTTAATTAATTATGTGGCACCTCAGCAGAAAATCTCACGTGGCACTTAATTAATGTGGATGATACTCCCCATTGGGAGTAGTCTAATGTGACTACCCATACTATATTATGAAAATTTTGGCGTAATTTTTGGCAACGAACCTAAGTGCCAAACAAGCATTACCTAACTGTGCGCTTCTATCTTGAAACGAATCATATCACGTGGCTTAAGAAGAAAAAAAGAGAGCTGAGAACGCGATCACGTCTCTGTTAGATGCGGGTGTATTAAATGCCTGCCTCCTAACTGGTGTCACCGTCACCACATCCTCTTGCTGAAAAAAGGTAAGGTAGACGTCCAGCCTAACATGTCAGGCGGTGGCAATGGCGCCGTCGCCGGCAGCACCATGCACATTGTGATGTTCCCCGGGCTCGCCTTCGGACACATCAGCCCCTACGCCCAGCTTGCGCGCCAGCTCGTTTCCGGCAACCATGGGGTCCGTGTAACCTTCCTCACGGCCGCCGGGAACGTGCCCCGCGTCAAGGACATGCTGGCCTCCGCTTCTGGCACGGTGGCCGTCGTCCCACTCCAGCTACCACCGGTTCCGGGTCTACCGGCCGAGACTGCTAGCACCGCCGAGGTTTCGGCCCATGGCGCCGAGCTGCTCAAGGTCGCCCTCGACGGCACGCGGTCGCAGGTGGCGGCGCTGCTCGCCGAGCTGCGCCCGGACGCGGTGCTGTTTGACTTCGCCGTCCCGTGGGTCTGCGCCATCGCCGCGCCGCTGGGCATCAAGGCGCTCAGGTTCAGCGTCCTATCGGCCATCGCTAGCGCATTCATGTTGGTGCCTGCTCGCCGCCTCCACGTGTCCGCCGGCGACCTCACCTCGGCTCCCGCCAGCTTCCCGTCCGGCTCGGCCGTCGCCGCCGTGCCGGCTTACCAAGCCGCCGACTTTACCTATGTGTTCACCAGCTTCGATGGCGAGCGAGCCGAGCCGTGGCACAAGAGGAATGAAATTCAGACTCAATGGCGGATAAGGAACTTTCAAAGTTCTGATGGCTTGTAAGGCGTCATCCTATCTTTCAATGGTAAATAAGGAATTTCTCATAATTTATCAAAGCTCCCTCCAGTTGATGGTTCCTGCCTCTTGTATTGCATAGCTTGGGCTTCTGCCGGTAGCTCTCACCCGGCCCATGAGCTTCCTGTAGCCTCACATGCCAAGTGGGCCCTGACAGTATTACTCACCATCAGTTCTTGCTGAATTGTGGCACGTATTGACGGTACAGCAATGTGCAAGTTGGTTATTGACCGCTTGGTAGGTTTAGAACAAAGAGAAGAGATGCTAAAAGTTAGGATTGAGTTTCTATACTTTTGGGCTAGAAATGGAATCGGGAGGGGAACAGCTGAGAAGGAAGACCTTTGGTCATCAGATCATCTTGGCGCACAATAAGTCCACAACTTTTGTGCAAATATACCAAAGATTTCAATTTCTAGGGAGCCTTCTTGTTCCCCAAGACCCGACTCTGGTATCCCAAGTCGATTCATGATTCTGCCAAAATCAGCGTGCCTGGATTTGGAAACTGGCCAGTATTTCTACAGCGACGAAATACGTGTCAATGACGCGTGCACCTGCATGGAATGGAAACCGAAACGGACGCGAATCTCTCGCAACAGCAAAAATTTGGTATGATTTGTTGGGTGACATCGAACACGCCGATTTATATCTCTCCCCGTGTATGTCCTTGCTTATCCCCAAATTCGCGTCCAGATCGAGCAACCCCCGGCGAGATCGCCGCCATGCCGCCGTCGACGAACACGCCGCCGCCTGTCGCCACCGCCGGTGAGTCGGCACCGAAGCCTGAGCCAGAGCTCTCGGAGACGTCCCACTACTTCCGCACGGGAGCCCGCTACTCGGAGAGCAAGAAGATGGTGAACGGCAGCTGCATCAAGTCGGCGGAGAAGTTCGTCGCCGGCGGCCACTCGTGGCGCATCCTCTACTACCCCAACGGCAGGCTGCTGGGCACCACCGCGTCCATCTCGCTCTACCTCCAGCTTGACACCACTTCCGCCGCCGGCGACGACGACGATGACGAGGAGGTCGAGGTGCGGCTCAAGTTCATCTTGCCCGGAGGCGGCGGCGGCCTGCGCTTCCTGTCCGAAGAAGTCACGGGCACCGTCAACCGGACGCGGAACGCCATCGGGTTCGAGCGCTTCGTCACGCGGGAAGACCTGGAGATGTCGGACTGCGTCTCCAATGACTGGATCAGCATCCGGTGCGACGTCACGGTCCTGGGCACGCGCCGCCGACCACCGTCGTCGTCGCTCGAGACGGCGGCGCCGCCGCCGGCCGGCGAGCAGGAGCCAGCCGTCGACACGGCGCCACCGCCTGAACCTGAAAATCCATCCATGATGGAGACGAAGGAGCTGGAGGCGTCTAGCCAGCAGGAGCAACCACCTGTCGTCGACACGGCGCCGACACCTTCTGAACCTCAGAAGCCATCCATGGCGGCGACGTCACCTGTCGCGGAGAGCTCACCCATGGTGAAGTCAACATTGCCTGTCCACCACCAAGTGAAGCAGCTCATTAATAATAAGGGTATGCTGCTGCCTGGCCTGAACACGGATCTCAAACATCTCCTCGCAACTAAGGAGGGCGCGGATGTCGATTTCGAGGTCGGCGGCAAGGTTTACTCCGTGCACCGGTGCATTCTCGCGGCCCGGTCATCCATCCTCAAGGAAGATTTCTACGGCCCGGCCAAGGAGGAAGACACCAGCTACGTGCGCATCAACGACATGGGTGTTGAAGCATTCGAGGCCTTGCTGCATTACATTTACACCGACTCACTGCCGGAGATGAACATGGAAGAGTTCGCCGCCATGGCTGAGAACTTGCTCGCTGCAGCAGATCGGTACGGTCTCAAGGATCTTAAGGTACTCGTCGACATTAAGTTGTGCTCGTGCACTTACTTCAGCGTGGCCACGGTTGTGGATACGTCGATTCTGGCAGAGCAGTATCAGTGCCTCAAGCTCCGGAATCTGTGCCTTAGGTTCATCGCGTCCCTGGAGAACACTAGGGAAGTCATTGAGACAGGCGGCGTGGAGCTTCTAGCGAAAACATGCCCCTCCGTTATGGGACAACTTGTCATGAACGTTCTGGATAAAAGGGAGGCAGCACCACGCAAGAAGCACAGCCTTGCAACGGGGACGCCCTGAGTCCTTTGCCATTTAGAGCTTCGATTGTGTTTCGGCTTTATTATCAACGAAATGTGCACAATCACGTGCTGATTCATCCTAATAATACAATTTATATTCTTGTCGTATTCTGAAACTCACTTTCTTATGTAATGCATGGTGATAGTGTTTGTAAGTAGCTCTTGATGCTATAGTCTTCTTTTACATCATTATATACTTCACTGTATCAGACAGGCTCAGAGATGGTGCATTTTCAGAGGCTGAAAACAACTTTGCATGATGCAGCTTCTGTGTTTGCAATATTACTGGAGGAAGGTGCCCATATCATAAGGCCAATGTGATTTTTATTGATTTCTCAAAGGAAAAAGACACACTGGTAGAGACGAATATACCATTTGGCTTATATAGCATGCATTTGATTGTGCTCCAATTGTCACACTCCATGATATCTAAAATATATACAAATATACCCGTTTAAGCATCGACGTATGATCTTCAATACCACTCTGTGACCAATAATATCTATATAAAAATAGTTATCTATGATACCTGTATGCTTTTTTTTTAGTTGAGCCCTTCACATTGAATATTTTGATGTAATATTATTGCAGTTCTACATGGTCCATCAAGCAAGAGCTATCCTTTGTTGTTTACGGTGAAAAGCAAAGGTACTCTCCTGGATTCAGTTTTACTCGTAAAATGGCTTTGGTAAATTGTTAGTTTTAGCCAATGCTAACTGATGGCATCAATGCAAAACTTTGTTGTGAACTTTACATTTCAACTGTTATATAAGAGCACCAGCAATTCCCTGTAACGCTTATGTTATTAATGCTGATGAATGCCCAACTTAATTTTCTCAAGTATTCCTTATTTTTCAGTTGGACAGGTCATAGAGTGGTAAGAATAGCATTGGGATAACCTCTTCACTACTACTTTTTTTAGCATTGCTATATTACTATACTACTATAATACTCCTACTTGTTATGGGAACCCATAGCCAAAAAATACATGTTTTAAATTTCCTAGATTACTATTATGGGAACCCATAGCTCATAGCATATATATGTCTTGATCGGATTTCGATGCTTTGTTCAGATTGGAACATCAATTCTAAGTTTTATTTTCAGAAAAGCTTGGTGACTTACTCAAGGTATTCATTGTCATCCCTACAGGTTTCAAAGGATGTCAGGTTTGAGTTACCGCCACGGTATGTTCTTCATTGACCTAACAAACATCCGCGCAGGTATTGTCGGTACATAATTTGGGCTTATACACCAGTGATGCTACAGGTTATAGATGACATGTTAACATCACCCCTTTTTTGGGCAAAACAAAGTTGACGTGCGCCGATTAATCATACAACAAGATTATCCTTGGGTTTTGTTGTTGCGTTAATCGCAACATTGCTCCCTTTTATCTCAGGTGCTCAAATCTGAAACCACTTGTCGTGTGAACACCGGTGGGTCAATCGGATCGCGTGGAGGAACGAGGGGTGAAAGTGAGACGGATAATTTCCGACTGACTGACTGCTAAATCCGAATAAAATTAATAGAGCAAATACAAGACGAATCAATCATTATCCGACACTATCCGTGTCCGAATCTGAGTCCGAAAAATAATAGCAGGATAGGATACGGGATGAGTGATATCCGTCTTAAATCCGAATATCGTCTTGGCCTAGTGGTTAAGGCACCCGAGTAGCACCTTTGAGGTCATGGGTTCGACTCCCGGCGGGAGCGAATTTTCTAGGATTTAACGGCTTTATGCTTTCAGCGGTAGGCGACGTGGCCGTCGACAGCGAGGCGCCAGTGATGACTTCGTCAATCTCGAGTATCTACCGGCTCAGTCTTCAAAGATGCTCATAGGGGTAAGGTTTGCGTATGTACGTTCATAGCGGTGAGTGTGCGTGCGTTGTGAGTGTCTGAGTTGTACTGTGTAATCAAAAAAAAAATATGAGTAATTTTATAACAATTATACCCCTAATAATATGGCGTAAAATTGAGAGATTGACATAAATAAGAGTCAAATTGTTCATCATGTGTATCAATGGTTAGTATGCCTTTTTTTACTCTAATTGTTTCTCTATCTCTTCATTTTTCATCCTTAAAGACTTTATGACAATGCCCATATCCGACTCTGAATCCGAATAAAAATATAAGACAGGGTATGGGATGCAAAACATTTTATTCGGCATTATCCGCTCCGACTCCGGATCCGAATAAAAAATATAAGATAGGATATGGAATGAGCACTATCCTTCGTATTCGATCAGTTCTGATCCTAGAGAGACCATTTTCTCATGCAAGTTGTGCCGGTTCCATGGACGACGGCCGATTGTACGTACGGTGAAGCCCGGACGCGCCTGATCCAGTTCTCTGCGAGGCGGCTCCGCTTCCGCTTAGTGCAGCCCGTCCTTTTGCTCCCCTAATTAACCCCCATTGTACTTCCTCTCAAACCCTAGATGGCGAGCATGGTCTCCGATTGAGAGTTCAATTCATAGCCGCCCCGGGTGAACTGCCGATGGAGACGCCCGGACGGAACCGGCCGTGGGTCCAGTTCTACAAATGCGTAACCATGGGCGACGAAGGTCTGTCAACCCTCCTCCCCATCCGAATACGCTGCTTTAGATCGCTCCTCTTTCTCCATGATCAGAGGAACAAATATTGTCTGATCGATGATCGTGGCGTGCAGCCGTGGGAAAGTCGTGCCTGCTGCTACGGTTCATGGGAAAGAAGTTCCGGCCGGAGCTCGATGCCACCGTCGGTATCGACGCCGATCAGCGCATCATCAGCATCGACGACAAACCCACCAAGTTCCAGATCTGGGACCCGGTCTGTGCACACATCTATACTTGATTGCATCCTCCCCATGCTGCTTCTGTTAAGGAATTATTTACAGCTTACCTGTCACTTAATCTGCAATGCAGATTTTTGTAGTGCGTGCAAATATTATACTAAATACATCTTAATTTTGTTTTGCAGGCTGGCGAAGAATCACGCAGGTTCTGTACTAGTAGAGGATTATACCGAGGAGCTGCTGCTGCCATCTTGGTTTATGACATAACCCGGTACTTGTAATGTTTGAGGTTCTGCATACGTAGGGTGCTCCTTGTATGCTGCTTGACTAACCCGAGCAACAGGAGGGAGACTTTTGATCATATAGGGCGGTGGCTGAAAGAGGCAGAGGAGCTTGCACCACCCAACTTGACCACAATTTTGGTTGGAAACAAATGTGATCTGTCTCATGAACGCGCTGTCAGCTATGAGGAGGGGCAAGAGTTTGCCGAGAAGCACGGGCTTATTTTTATGGAGTCATCAGCGAAAAATAATCAGAATGTGGAGGAGGTGACCGGTTATCCCTAGTGCTTTCCGTGCAATTGCACAGTTCGTTCCTCTCTTTTTTTTGAACTGAGTTCGTTCCTCTCTTGAAACGAAAAGGCCACATCATCTTGTGATGCAGGCATTCTTTACGGCTGCTAGAACAGTGTCCAAGAAAAGCGAAGATGGAGTCCTCCATCCGTCTGCAGAGGTTGGTTTCTAGTTGATTGCTTTTTCCTTTTTGTTTAAGAGTTTGTCTCCATGGTTACGGTAACTAAAATTTCTGCATCACTAGTTGTTGCACTAGTGAATGAATTAATTCTTGGCTCCGGTTTTTTTTACTCACCCTTATGGCACTACAAGATTTGCAACAATCCCCTACAGTTTTTCTATAAGTGAGTGACAGTTTTTAGTGTATTTACTAAATTGATTTGAAAACTGTAGGGAATGAGTTTGTAGGGAATGAGTTTGTGGGGAATTTGCTAAAACTGTTGGGAAATATGAAATTTTGTACTACAAAACTGTCACCCACTCAAAACAAATACACTAAACTTCATGCACTGTCGGCCACTTTTGCAAGAACTGTCGGCAATTAGTAGTAATCTTGTAGTGTGGTGTCATACATGTAAAAGTGTAATGTTCACTTTTAATAAGACCTAAACAAAGTGCTCATTTTGTGGAAATAGAGCGAGTCTTTAATTTTGGTTCTTGTACTCTGCATACCACGTACACATCCATAGTTTTAATATCTCAAAGGTTATGCGGCTAATACTCGTCTTTATATCTTATTTTGTTGTGCAATTAGAGTGAGTCTTCATTGTTTGGTATTTTTACTTTGCATACTACGTACCCATCCATGGTTTGAATGTCCTCTATGGCTGTGAGGCGAATTTTAATTCGCTTGATTAAAGATATATCATTTGTTTAGTGGTAATTAAGGTATCAGATTAGCGATGCTCATTATCTCAAAATTTAGTTGTCTCCTTCAGGAAACCTTTTCAATCTATCTCACACTAATGCTGCCTCCCCAAACTACTGCAGTGTGCTGGTTTGCTACTTTTGTTACATGTGAAATTTGGACGGGGTGCTGGCTCGTTTCATGCTCGTGGCTGCTGCATCAGCTAAGCCGATGGAGATAAGTTTCACCATCAGTAATGCCTAGTACATGGTACCTTGGGGCTCCAGAGCTATTATATATCGTTCATGTCATCATGTTAAATTTCTGTTTAACCGTATCATGTTCACTAAATGTTAAGTGAATTCAGGTTGGTTTATTCATTACAACTAGAACACCGTATTAGTCATGTTAGATCAAATCTGGATTCGATGGTCACGATGGACGATTGGTTTAACTTGGACCTTTTAAACCTGTTGAGCGGCAAAAGACTGTCGCTGCCATCCTTCGAGACCATCCCCGGTGGAGGTAGCACATCTGGATTTGTGTATTTCACAACCGGTAGTCTTCGTTACACTTATCCCCACCGTGTGGTGCTTTGCCACACGACCGACGAAGACAAAGGGTTACTAGCTGTCGCTATGTTCGGGAATAGAATGCTAGAATTTGTGGCTGATGGTAGCCATGGCTGGACCTGTTGAACACTCTGCAGGAGCGGGGACGCTCCGATGCCTACATCGATGCAATCGTCGTTGACCGCAAATGTGTGTTCGCTATAAACCGATCTGGAGGTGGGACATCCGCAAGCTAGAATCGGTGCCAGCATTGCCATGGGTGCCAATTGATGTATAGGAAGGCTTTAAGTGCGGGTTCTATCTCGATGAACATACCTGTTGCCTTGCTTTTATATGCGTGCATAGGCACAATCCCGACGGGAAGTCCGTAGGGAGAAAGATTAAGAACTATTAGTGCAATTTCAACAGTCCGAAGGGGATGTTGCTATATGTTTTTGACCAATGCATCGACGTGTGGATAACATGAGACTTGGGCTTTCAAGACCGCAAGTCGGCGTTTCTCGGGCTAAGCTACCCGTTTTTCTTCAATGTACCGGGTACATATGAAAAAATCAAGGGAAATCATGTGTATTGGCAGATATCAACGATGAGCGCACCCTAGGATTTGGTATGGTGAAGCGTGATAAGTTCCATGAGATAAAGATTCCTGTCGTCGATTGTTCAGTGCGCATGCCGATATGGTTTTGTTTGAGAAGTGACTGTAACGCCCTTGAATTTGCAAAGCTCAAGCACGTTAGAGCCTCGAGGCTTTGAAGCAATGGATTTAGGATAATATTTATTTTCATAGTTCATTTTTTTAAGCAAAAGATAGAAGTAGTCTCCAAGGTTAAATATACAGAGAGCAAGCAGTTGCCGACGCCAAAACAAAGAGAAGAAGGAAAAACCAGTATCTAATTGCAAAGTTGGCTTAAAACAGAGTAATACCACGCCATCGCATGCAGCGAAGCAAGAACAACAAACTAGCCATTGTTAAAGTAATTCACCATAAATTGTCTGATGACTTCGATACAGGGTAACGCCAAGAAATCAACGTGTCGCGCGAGTTTTCTAGTCGTTTACTAATGAACCAGTGAATGTTGGAAGGATTCATCCAACTCTTCACTCTATGAACACTTTCCCACTATTCTTGTCCACGAACTTGAGAATACCCTGAGAGAACACATCAGCAGCCTTAAGATTCTGCATGGTCCTGGCCATTATCCGCAGCCTCACACTTTGCAGCCTCGCGCTCTACTTCACAAGGCACTCGAGGGTGCTCAGGCTCCATTCTGGATTCAGACGTGAGCACACAGTGATCATGACTTCTTCGACACAAGGTATCACAAACTCTGAGTCCAATTGCATAGGCAGAGAAAAAAACTGTTATGAAACATTGTATCCAACAAACTAATGTTATTAAACATTGCAATTTAAAATTGCCCACTGTTACCAAGCAGTCCTCCACGGAGAGCATCTCAAGCACGACGTTGTTGATCTCGAACTTGCAAAGATTGGGGTGTCTGTTGAGGAACTCCACTTGATTGATGTCCGGGAACTCATCATTAAGACGTGGCAGGACTCAACCATCACCTCCAGGTGCTTAACCTTCACCGCGCGCTGGAGCATCCTGTGGACGGGTTCCCATTTCCAGTTAATCCCGCGCAGCGAGAGCTTCTCCAACCCCTGGAGCTCCCCATGTCAACATCTTGCACAATACCTGAAATAGAGGAACTAATAGTAAAACCGACCTGTAGTCGAACGATACGTTCATTCGTCAGCAGAGATGCTGAGATGCTTGAGATTATCGATGCCTGGATTGAGCCAAATCCGGGAAAAGCCAAGGAGCTAGAGAGAGTCAATGCATGACGCTTCGAGCGTGAGCGTGTTATGGTGGTTCAAGTAGAAAAGGCGAATTCAGCACTCCGGGAGCACATTGAGCATGATTTCCTGCTTGCGGTAGTATTCGACGGAGTCGAGAAGATCGAGCTTGATGAGGACGGGGCACGCCTGGACGGTGCCATTAATCCTGCTGCAAAGATTAGCTCGTTCGATCTCCAGCATGTGGAGACACTCCATCTAGGCAGGAGCAAGCCATGGCGGCGGCATGCTCTTTGACACATGGTCATGCAATCCTGCGAACAGACTAATCTCCGCAGCTGGAATAACGGCGCCGTCCAAGCGTGCCCCGTCCTCATCAAGCTCGATTTTCTTGACTGTGTCAAATACTACCGCAAGTAGGAAATCAAGCTCGATCTGCTCCGGGAGTGTCGGATTTGCCTCTTCTGCGTCAACGAACAGAACACGCTCACGCTCGAAGCGCCATGCATCGAGTCCCTCGAGCTCCATGGATTTTTCCATATCTGGCTCAAGCTAGGCACCGACACTCTCAAGCATCTTAGCATCTCTGCTGAAGAGTGTACGTACTCGGACACAATACATATTAGATCCCCTGTCAAGCGTTTTGTTCGACTACAGATCGGTTTTACTATTAGTGTCTCTATTTCTTGTATTGTGCAACATGTCAACACGAGGGAGCTCCCGGGGTTAACTAGAAATGGGATTAACTAGAAATGGGAACCCGTCCACAGGGATCTCCAGCGCGCGATGGAGGTTAAGCACCTGGAGGTGATGGTTGAGTCCTGCCGACATCTTAATGATCAATTCCCAGGCATTGACCTCGTGGAGTTCTTCAAACAGCCACCCGAAGCTTTGCAAGTTCGAGATCAACGGCGCCGTGCTCGAGATGCTCTCCCTGGAGGACTGCTTGGTAACTGTGGGCAATTATAATTGCAATGTTTAATAACAATAGTCTGTTGGATATAATGTTTAATAACATTTTTCTTCGCCTGTGCAACTGGACTCACAATTTGTGACTCCTTACCCGGAGGAAGTCATGATCACTGTGCGCTCACCTCTGAATCCAGAACAGAGCCTGAGCACCCTCGAGTGCCTTGTGAAGTATATTGTCTGGCTGCGGAGTATGAGGCTGTGGAGAATGGCGAGGACCGTGCAGAATTTTAAGGTTGCTAATGTGTTCTCTTAGGGTATTCTCAAGTTTGTGAACAAGAATAGTGGGAGAGTGTTCATAGAGTGAAGAGTTGGATGAATCCATCCAACATTTCCTGTTCTGGTTCATTAGTAAATGACTAGATAACTCGCGCGGCGGGTTGCTTTGTTGGCGTTACCTTGTATCAAAGTCATTGGACAATTTTTGGCGAATGACTTTAACAATGGCTAGTTTGTTCTTGTTTCGCTGCTTGCGGTGACGTGTTATTACTCTGTTTTAGGACAGCTTTGGAATTAGATACTATTTTTTCTTCTTCTCTTTGTTTTGGCGTCGGCAACTGATCGCTCTCTGTTCCAGGATATTTAACTTTGGAGACTACTTCAATCTATTGCCTCAGAAAGGAACTATGAAAATAAATCTTATCCTAAATCCATTGCTTCAAAGCCTCGAGGCTCTAACGAGCTTCAGTTTTGCAAATTCAAGGGTGTTACAGGCAGCTCTCAAACAAAACAGATCGGCATCCACACTGAACAATCGAGGACAAGAATCTTTATCTCATGGAACTCATCACGCTTCACCATACCAAATCCTAGGGTGCGCTCATCGTTGAAATCTGCCAAATACACATAATTTCCCTGATTTTATCATATGTACGTGATACTTTGAAGAAGAACGGATAGCTTAGCCCGAGAAACATGGACTCGTGTTCTTGAAAACCCAAGTCTCGTGTTATCCAGGACGTTGGTGCATGGGTCAAAAACTTATAGCAACATCCCCTTGGGACTGCTAAAGTTGCACATAATTTTTCTTAATCTTTCTGCCCGCCGACTTCCCGTCAGTATTGCGCCCGTGCACGCAGATAAGAACAAGGCGGCTGATATGTTCAGCGAGATAGAACCCGCACTTAGAGCCTTCTTGTACATCAATTGGCGCCCGATTCTGGCAACGCTGGCACCGATTCTGGCTTGTGGATTGCATCCATGTACCGAACACACGTTTGTGAACACATGTTTGCGGTCAACGACGATTGCATCCATGTAGGTGCAGGAGCATCCCTTGACGCGGGTTGTTCAGCAGGGTCCAGCCATGGCTACCATCAGCCACAAATGCCAGCATTCCATTCCTGAACATAGCGACAGCTGGGAACCCTTCGTCTTCGTCAGGCGTGTGGCAAAGCACCACACAGTGGGGACAAGTGTAACGAAGACTACTGGTTGTGAAACAGATGTGATAGCTCCACCGGAGATGGTCTCAATGGAGTTCCAGCGAGCCACGACCTTCATTCTTTCTAATATGGCCGTCACGCGGTAGACATGTGGCATGTTTTTTTTGTGGTCAAACCCCTGAGTTTTTGTTGGATCTATTTGTGTCATGAAAAACTTCAGTTCTACACTAAATCAGTTCAATGTTACACGGTCATGTGTTTGTTCCTAATCAATGTGAAGAAGAGAAAATGCAAAATAGCCATTCAACAGCCGCTGCCTTTCACGACCTCGAGTGGGAAAATGACTGGATTTTGCTTCAGACACTGCAGATACATTAAAGACAGTGTATTAGAATCCACTTTTTGCCAAAAGCCGTAAGGGCCTCTTTGGTGGAGATTCTGGACTGGATTTTGGATTCTGCTTCTAACACTTTTGATACAGCATAGACACTGTAGAAAAATCTACTTTTCGCCAGAAGCCTCAAAAATGGATTATGACATTGTAGCAAGGGATGGCAATTTCACCCGTAGGTGTAGGCACCCGACGGGCGCGGGCGCCAACAACACAGGATTGTAGAATTGAAACCAAATATAAACCGGTCACCTCACCTCAAGAAGCTTCTCATTTTTAATTCCATGCAAAAAGCTTCCCAGTTGAGATTCAATCGTGCATGAAAAAACTCAGAAACCAAAAACTATTTGGGGGAAAAGAAACAAAATCACAATTTCTCAACGTGTTGTTGTCAAACCCGACGGGCATCCGACACCCGCCCGAGTCTCAACGGGTGCAGACGCGGGTGCCAGTTTTCACCCGTGGGTGCGGGTGTTAATTTGTACCCGAAGCCTTTTACGTCGCGGGTGGGTTTTTGCTTCACCCGACCCGTTGCCATCACTAACTCTAGCTATTGTAGCTACACTAACAGAATCTGCGAAAAGCTACGATTTTGCAACTTACGGCTTTTGGCGAAAAATAGATTATGCTACAGACTCTTTACTATATCTATAGTGTAAGAAGAGGAATCCAAAATCCAATCCAGAATCTGTACCAAACACGCCCCGTAGATTTTCAAGGATTCAACCTAAAAATAAAAAGATTTTCACGGATTCTGTCAGTAGCTACAGTGTCACAATCCGTTTTTGAGAAGCCGCACCAAACACCTTCTAAGTTGCAAAATCTAGCTACAGTGTCATAATCAGTTTTTGAGAAGCTGCACCAAACATCCTTTAAGACATTCAGGTTATGTTTCGATGCTGCCTAGCTCAAACTGCCTAGGCCAGGCAATGCATCTCAGCTCCAGGCAATCAAAACTTAGCGTGAGCCAGACAACTTTTTTGAGGATGCAAAGGAAACAGGCCCTCATTGCACGCACCTCCTCGTTCTCCTTCACGGCTCCTGGAAATCTTCCTCGCTAGTATTAGCCATGGGCGTAGCTAGCATTGTTCATGGGTGTTCACTTGAACACCATGAATTTTGGCAAAAAAAACACCATTTCTAAATTCTAAGCAATGTCATATACATACACTCAAAACAAAGAAAAACCAATGATATTTGTGTATTAATTTCATTTTGTAGCCTAAGTTTTTTCAGTTCATAGATTTGGACAAGGGCTCCTTTGACAATTTTTTTATGTTATCATTTATTCCAAACAACCATATTCAAAATCTTGGTTCTGTCACTGTAGTAGCACATTCAATGCACGCACCTCCTCGATCTCCTTCATCGCCTCCTCGATTTTCATGGAAAAGACTGAACGGCGATTGTGCGCGTCGCGGGTGTGTAAACTGGTTTAGCTATAGCCTGGAGAGGCGTAGCCAACGACAAAATGACCCCAAACTTCTCAGTCATGTCCAGCCCGTTCTTCTCCACATCTGCCGGAAGCCTCCACTCAAACCGATGCAGCAAGGACGCGAGCATCATGTAAGTGCACCATGCGAACAGCCAACGGCATCCCGGGGCACATCCGCCGTCCGGACCCAAACGGCAGGAGCTCGAAGTCTCGTCCGTGGAAGTCGATCTCCTTCTCCAGAAACCTCTCCGGCCGGCATGAATTTCTCCGGCTGCGGCCACACCTTGCTGTCCCTTGGGCACCGTGTAGCCTCCGATCTCCGCCGCCGTCTCGGCCTGGTGGGGCAGCAAGAGCGGCACCTGCGGGTGGAGGCAGAACGTCTACTTCACGATGGCTTGGAGGTACTTGAGCTTGCTGATGTCGGATTCCTCGATCTCTGGTTTGGAGCCGATCACTTGCGCCATGGATGATGGGTTTTGTAGCAGCTCGGCCATTGCCCATTCCACCGTCGATGCGCTTGTATCGCTCCCAGCACTGAACAAATCCTGAGAAAATGATCCAAAGAACAAAGAGGTGAGATATTTTGTATAATTTTCCAATTTTCTAAGCAATGAAAATTGCATTAATCAAAAAGGCGACGGGTTTGAGATCCTCACTCTCCATCGGATAAGCTCAAAGAGGCAGGGCAGTTGAATCAATAGAAAGATACCGTCAGCAACGAGAGCAGAGTTTGCCGATCGAAGCCCCGGCCGTCCTCGGCGCCTCGGTAGTCGAGCAGCACGTCCAGGAAATCGTTCCTGGGCGGCTCTCCGGAAGCGCGCTCCCGGACGCGCCGCTCGATCTGCTCGTCGAACATGGCGTACATCCGCTGGAACACCCGCGCGACGCGCCTCCTCAGCCGCTGCGGGTCCAGCGGCGCGACGGCCGGGAAGAAGTCCGAGACGTTCGGCACCCCGACGGCCACCGTGAACTCCGTGATCACGTCCTTCAACTCCCATGGCGTTGTCGTGCCGCGTGGTCGACGGAGAACACGGTGCAGGAGAGCAGGTTCAGCACGGTCGCGAAGGCCACGCGGCCGACGTCGACGACGCCCTCGCAACTACCATGGAGTGGCGGTCGTCCGGAACGGAGCACGCGGCGAAGGCGGCGTCGTGGCGCTGGAGGACGTCGCAGGCCGCGTCAGACGAGGAGGCGACGACGGTGGTGACCGTGCCGAGGCGGAGCGCCATGACCGGGCCGTGGCGCTCCGCGAGGCGCGCGAGGGAGCGGTGCGGGTGGGCGCCGAGGTGGAGGAGGTTGCCGATCAGTGGAAGCGGGCGGGGCCCGGGGGGCATGTTGTGGCGCGGCCGCCGGCGAAGAGGCGGAGGATGTACACAGACAAGACGACGAGGATGGCGTATGGCGCGTAGAGGAGGAGGATCTCCATGGTGAGCTCCGGGGCACTGCGACACGACACACCAAGAAACGTAGTGTTGTTGCAGAGACGATTCACCGGAACACAGGTATAGGAGACGACGGACACATCATGGTGTTACTGTTTTCTTTCCGATATTTATAGGATTTATTCTGGCCGTAGTTTATTGGATGATTTCTTTGTTTCCTTACACTGGTGCTCTGAAGAATTTTGCTGCTGATAGCGACCGTGGCCATGATTTGAGTCGCACTGTACTAATGTCACGACCACACAAGTTGAATATCGCAACGTATTTTGTTCAGTGAGTTATAATACCGGGAACAGGTGTTGAAGAAGACAGCCACATCATGGTTCTTGTTTTGCCACATCGGATGATTTCTTCGTTCCCGTACATTGCTGGTCAAAAGAAATTGCCCCGGACAGTGACACCGATGAGCTCTTACTTACAATCTCCTACCTTCATCTAATGTTACACTACGTAGTACAAAGTTTCAAAAAAGAAACCATCAAAATTTCGTCTGCAGGAAAAAAAAACACGAAGTGATGGCTTCCTCTGTTTTCCCCTGCGGCCCCTGGCTCTGTAAAGCCTGAATGAACTCAACGCAGAGGCAGCAACAACCCGTCAGCAAGCGCGCACGTTTTCTGTCCTCCAGACTCTGTTCATCCTCTGAATGAACTCCTCGGCGCGCACCATGAGCTCGTCTTCTTCCTCTTGGGCGCCGCATCTCTCTTGCAGCGTACCGGCTTTCGCAGAGGCTCCCTCTCCGGCACCGTTCATCTCAACTCCCCGCTGTAGAGTAGCGCCCGCGCCAGCCTCGCCTGCTTCGGCGACGGCAAGGCCGTCGGCATTGGACGACGCGCAGCTACGGTCGCCGAGGTTAGTGACGACGGCCGAATCCTCTCGGCCACCACTGTTCGTATCCCTGCTTTCAAGTTGGACAGCGTTCAGCGTTTCAGCTTCGCCAGCTTCCGCAGCGCACTCTCCACGGCTGTGGACGTCGGAGGCGGAGCCGCTGCCGCCGATGAAGAGGACGGCGATGATGATGTGGGAGAAGCAGAAGGCCAGCAGTGACGGGCTGGACGACGCCCAGAGAGTGATCAACTCCAGTGTCGTTCAGCATTTTGCTCGATATATCTTGGAAGAAAGGGAAGGCACGTTTGCAGATTGCGGTTGGATGGTGACCGAAATTGGAGTGATGAGCCTTTATATCCTGGAAGTTTTGGGCACCTGAATTGTGCAGGGGAAGATTCTGCTGCCCATGGACGCTGGGGTGCTTTTTGCGCTCAATTCCTTGACATGCAAGGTGCTGAACGTGTCAACACTGGTGCGTGCTGACTCGTCTTTTGCAAGCTGAAGATCCAAAAGGTTGCAAGTGGAGGAGGACGCACAAGGGTGGACCGCGGAGTGTGCGGGAGACGGAAGAGCCGTCCAGCTTCCCGGGCAAGAAAGCCTGGACGGAAGTCGTCCCTCATTCGTCAAGCGGGATGGCTTTGGGCGTCTGGTGGTTTCCTGCTTTTTTTTAGATAATGGTTGCTTCCTGCTTGCACGGGTGCCTGACTCCTAATCGAAATGGATGTCGTTTCCTGCACATTGACATTCCATTTATAACGCATGAGAATCCAATGAGACAACAAAATGTTGTTATCATGGCAATGCATCGTATGGATCACCAACAACGGATGTGATTAAATTTGTATTCCACGCATAAGTAGATAGTATTAATTATAAAGATAAAAAAATGGATTGATAGGTCACATAATTTTGTTAATTGCCAGGACATGGACATGGTTAGCGGTGATGCCAATGAAGTGATTCGTTTTAGTTTAGTTCCTGAGATGATGGCATATTTGCAAATGCGAAGCAGTTTAACCACCAGCAATGTGAGGAGTACTTAAGTATAACATGTTATGTATAAAGTGTTTTAATTTTTAAGCAGTGCGATTAAGATTCTCTTTTTAAGATGTGGAATAAACCCATCATCTTTCTTCTCGACTCTTCGTAGAGATCGATTCAGTAACTTGACTGAATTAGCACCGCACTAAAAGTTTTGAGTGACCAGGGGGGTACCTTTGCAATTTTCCAGATTACGTTACAGTCCCCGTCGAATTAAATCCGGTGCATGTGACGTCGTCCCAGTACTACCGCCACCGCGGCCGTCGCCCCGTCCGAGACGTGGAAACGATCCCCTGCCCAGCCCCGCCATGGGCTTCAAGCGCCTCGCTAGAAGGAGGCGCGCCACCGCCGAGATCGTACCTGATGCCTTCCAGGCGGAGCCTGTGGCGTCGACAGGGCAGAAGGCGGAGGAAGTAACCGCCGCGATGGTAGCAGGAGAACCTCGTGGGGAAGCGTCACCCGTGGCGGCTGCGGCGGAGAGTAGGGTACTTAGGGAGCCTATTATGATGGAATCTGAAGAGTCGGAGGAAGAAGATCCCGTGGAGACAGAGCTGGTAGTCGATGAGGCCAGTGCCACAGATGGTAAGTGTCAGCTGTCATGCATATTAGAGGTTTGCAATCTATCTCTTTAGGATTTGACAACCGTTTGACGAACTAGGATTTTATTTGAAATGCACTGCTTTTAGTGAGAAAAGATAATTTTAGTTGTATCAAGCAGCTGCTAGAAAATTATTCAGTTTGTTAATGGACTTTGACACTACCGAGTTAAGGGTATCTAATTTACTATGGATTCACAAGGGATAGTTCAAATGATGCTTTCAAGTTCAGATTTCATTATTAATTAGTATATCTTCTCTAAAGTGGTACCATATTAACTTATTTGATTACCTCAGTTTCATCTGATTAAATAAGTTGAACTGGTGACTCCAAGATTTTTATTTTTGTTACACAAAGTACAAATAGAGTCTGTTTTAGTTGAAAAACAGAATTGTTTCTATGAGTTAGGTTTGATGCTCAATTTTGTATATCTTTTTATGTGAGATTATGAAGGAACACAGATCATAGAATACATATAAAGCTTTCTTGTTTTGTCTACTGTTAGTAGCAACCGCCTTTGGTCGAACAGCAATAAAAATCTCTCTATGACTGAATTTGATATGGCCCCTTACCTCTTCGGAGCCGAGTGCACTGTAAAAAGATATTCTGCTTCAATAGCATAATAGCCTAGCGCAACAGATCACATCTTCAATTATCTCTGTTTTCCCTGTGCAAGGTGATACCGTTTGGTACTGTAGCTTCTCCGGCAGGGAGCCAGGATTTTGGTTGACATTTCTGTAACTTCTGTCTTGTAAACCTAGTGTGTGATCCAAGGACTGTGACCTTTTATATGCATCAACCCCAGGCTATGCTCGGAGAAATCAAGTTTACCTCATCTCACAAAACTGTATATTCGACTGTGCGTGTCTGCTTTTCCTCTTACCCCCTATAATGCCCATTGATGGCTGACAATGGGGCACATTTTCTCTTACCCCCATTGATGCAGATGAGGTTCCAGATGAAGTTGAAAATGAGGATGAAGATGTTGACCTGAAAGATGAAGGTGATTCTAGTGGAAGTGAAAGTGACGATGCTGAAAATGACGAGATGGACCCCTCATTGTTTACATCACATCTGGCTTCAGAAGAAGCGAAAAACAAAGAAAGTCAAATATTTGTCGGTGGTTTACCTAAAGATTGTGTCGAGGAAGATATCAGGAAGGTTTTCTCTGAGTTTGGGAAGATTGAATCCGTTAAGATTGTTAATAATCCACTGACAAACCGGATCAAGGGCTTTGCATTTGTTCGTTATGCAGATGCTAGGGATGCAATGAAGGCTCTTGCTAATTTAAATGAGGGAACCAAGGTTTGAAAAAAACCTATATTGCAGTCATTTCAAATACACTACCTTAGAATTCATGGTATACTTATTATTATCCCCATTCCATCCGTTTCCATTTTCATTGTCAGGTAAAAGGCAAAAAGGCCCACGTAGCAGCTAGTCAACACAATAATACCCTTTACCTGGGAAACATCTGCAAGACCTGGACCAAAGATCAGGCACGGCATCAAAGAACATGTTTTACCTTCTACGCTGCTGAGTCTTATAATCTTTCCTATTTAATGACATTATATCTAGCATTGTAACATTTATATTTGCTGACCATTTATTCATGATTGGCATTTTACCGCCTCACTTTTATATGTGATTAACATGCCTGCAAGTTTTGGCGTTTCAATTGGTGGTACTGCGGATAATTATGTTGTCTTTAGTGCTTATATTTAGAAGCAGTCAGCCTGAATTTTAACGTATTTTCAGGTGCGGAGAACTATTAAGGGACTTGGTATCGAAGAATTTGAGATGAGCTTACCTGATGATCCTGATAGTGGTGGAAGAAACAAAGGATTTGCTTTTGTTCAGTTTGCTCTCCATTGTGATGCTATGGCAGCTTTTCATAGGTTAAGGAAGCCAGATGCCATTTTTGGTACGAATAGAAGTGCAAAAGTATCTTTTGCTCAAACTCCTTTAATGCCAAGTGAGGATCTTCTGATGAAGGTATGATCTTGTTTTAAGCTTTGTGTAGCTGATTTAGTTTGTTGCTTTGTGAACATGATCAACTTTGTGATCTAATATGACGTTATGTCACATAGATTGCAATATTTCTCTACTTAGTTGTTTTGGCTGGCTGCATGTTCTGCCGTTAATATGAATAATAAATGGACATGAACTGACCTAACTCTGTCCCGGGTTCATCGTGCCTGTTAATCTTCAGCTTTTCAATTGCTCCACCACTCATGGTGTCCCATCTGCAATTGTTTTGATGCTTATGCTTCTCATCACTGAGCCAATTTCATTTATTAATGTTCAAAATTCAAAACAAAGTGCAATCAGTAAGATTCTGTGGAAGTCACAATCCTATGCCAGTAACACCACCAAGTTGTTTCCATCCTACCATGGAGGACATTCATACTCATGCTCATCAAAAGAATCGCCCATTGCTTACAAGCACCTTTTGGAACTTGTCATTATATGTAACACTGTAATAATTTCTCATTCATCTTCTGTAGGTTAAGACAGTATACTTGGAACATATTCCTCTATCATGGGACGAGGAGAAAATAGAAGAATGTTGTAAAGAGTATGGGGTGATTAAGAAAATAGCACTTTTCCATAAATTATTGAGATCAAAGAAGAAAGATATCTCTTTTGTTGAATTTTGTTTGAGGGATAATGCATTAGCTTGTGTTCAAGGGATCAATGAGGCCAAGATTGGCGATGGCAAAGTTAAGGTAATTAGTTGCAGTCTTGTTTGTTTTGTGGTAATTGTAGTTAAATGTTGCACTTGCCCCCCATTCCAGGTAGTTGCTAGTCTTGCTCGACCTGTTTGTAAAGGCCGTCTGGCCAAGCAAGGAACCAAAGGTGGATACAAGGTCAACACCTTTACATCTATTACAAGGACCTGTCCACCAGATCAGATGAAAGCTCATGAAAATGAGGTTATTGCCATGGAACATGAACCCTGTAAATTGTCAAATGGTAACAAACGCAAGCATGTATCTCAAGGTTTAACAGAAATACAAAAAGCTTCTCAGCAATATAAAGGCCAGAGGCAGCCTAGAGGAAGCAAGCGTACCTATCTCAGTGAAAGGCCGGCAAAGAAAGAACGAAAAATGTGTATGTCCAAAGCTATTGTTTGTATATATTTTCAATGGAAGAACAATATTTTGATACTTAAGATGTGCAGAGGATGTCCTCATAAAATCCTCCGAAAGGGGGCGGGTGGGTGACTTTGGCGGTCCAAGAGGAGGTCATGCTGGGCAGCTCCCGATAGCAGATATGATCCATCCAACAGGATCTGAACATGCGAGTAGCTACCAAGCTTTCTCCTATTCTTGTACTTCTGGATCTCATGCAAACAGTTATGATATGGTACTAGTTCAACATATTTACCCCAGTTTGATTTCTTTATTATGAACAAAGCTTGTTATCTATGTCTGGATTGGAAGCAACTTACGTGTTGATTAATGCCCTTTAGGCACCTCATGCTGGATACATCCCAACAAGAAATCATGCTCCAAGCAACTATGCCTACGATCCATGGAGGTTAATTTTCACTCTTTGCTGTGTGTTTCATTCTGTTGTTATGGAACTGAAACTAACATAGTCAGTTTTTCTGATGATCAGAACTGCAGCTTACCATAGCCACCGAATCAGTGTTCCTAATTATGTCGGGGGTATGTGCTTGATGCCCTCTCAATTCAGTTTTCTCCCACGTTTATTTCAACACCGATCGCTGAGTTCTGCATCATCATATTGTTATGAGATAATTATACATTTGCTTGATGATCCAACTCTAGCTCTTCAGCTACATGCATTCTGCATAGCTTATTTATATTGCAAACTTATATGAAACCAAGCAATTTACTTTAGCAGCTCAAGTAGCATTTAAGTTTTCCCTTTCCTTGTGCCTTCACACAGGTCCAACAGCTCTACGAGCTCCCTATGCTGGTTATGCAAGCTATACCGTGTTCCAGGTGATCAGTCACTGCATTTTGTTTCAATATTTTCATGTTATATTATACTATTCAAACTAACATTACGCGAGAGTTTGACTCAATTTACTCTAGTCTATGCGTACCCTTCCCCAAGCGGACCTTATCCAAGCGGTGGCCTCCAAAACCTTCCAAAGAGGCCAATATTGATCATCTGATTGATTGAAAATGCAAATACGTCAGTGCAATGGAACCTAAGAATATCCGTAACATTATTTTGTTCTGCTTATTTGAAATCCATTATGCGCTATATATGCAAATGACAATATCTTTTGTATCATGCAGCTTGATTTGGTACGCGAGTATGGTGTCAGATAGACAGTTGTTCAGGACAAGGGTATGGTGCCAGTTAGACAATTGTTCAGGACTTTGGGGTGATATGCATCTGAGTATCCAAGAATGAGCCCGTTGGTCCATCCTATTCTGGGCCTTACACTTCATGGCTTTAAGGCTGTAAATAAATATTTCTACCATTAGTGGGCTTCAGGGCGAGTAGAGTTCGTAATAATAAGATATGAAAGGTATATAGCACTTCATGGCTGTAAATATTACTGTCATTACCCCATTTAATGGCTTTTGGGTTCAAATCTGTACAATTTCTCACAAAATGTATGTTTGGGTCCTTGGATGGATTAATGTCGTTCCCAATGCAATGGTATGTGCTTTTCTGGCATAAACGAACCGATGCTTAAACCTACATTAGTGTGGGAATTGTTAGTCAATATCTTCCAAGAATCAGTATGCATGAAGAAATAGTGAACTAAATTCAGATATTTCTTTGTCTTTAACATATTGTCATCGCAGTGCTTGGATAAAAAATTTAGAGGGCCTTAAGATAGAAATATGCATATGTAATAATGCATGTTTTTTACTTTCAGAATTTAAAATATTTGGAATTTTGAGATCCATGAGAATCAAGTTGACTGTCCTTCCAAGTGATGTCATTTGTTCAGACACGTGCGCAGTGGACGTGCATTGGCATTTCATGGTCCTGCCAAGTGGTGTCGTTTGTTCGGACACGTGCGTGGTGCACGTGCATTGGTACTAGTACATCATTATCTACTTCACGATATCAGACAGACTCAAAGATGGTGCATTTTCAGAGGCTGAAAACAACTTTGCATGATGCAGCTTCTGTGTTTGCAATATTAATTTGGGTTCTGTAAATAGCGCTCCGAACGAAGACCTTCTTTGTGAGAACGTGCAAATGCACGTTTTTACTAATAAGAAGAGTATACAAACATACCCAACAGCAGAAAAATGTACAAGGATGCAGGCAGAACACGCCGAAACCTAGACGACTAGTCAGTCCATGACACGAGCGTTGACCTAATGAAGTCAATGGTACCTACACTGCTCGCTGCTGCATGAGGAGTACTTCGACAATTCCCCTTTCGCTTACCTCCCTTCCAGCGCATCTCCATCTTATAGCAGCTCTTGGTTGATTGGAATCGGTGATCTTGACTCCCTGTCATGATGGACCACTTGCGCTTGAAGTTCGATGGAACATTGGCATTACCTTGTCCCAAAACCCAATTAATTCCGGGCAAAGCAGCCTGCCAGCCTCCAATGAAAAATCATTCTTCTTAATTTAGGAATAAAAACGAATGGTATGTACGATAAAGGCTGCAGAACCGTGTTTTTCTTTTTGTTATTTTTTTTTGGGGGGGACATTTTGTTATGTTTTTTATCAGTGTGGCATTATGTTTGACTGATGAGGACTGATATTCTCGGTGATTGTATTGAACGTAACTCTTTTTCGGGGGCCAAGGCTGAGTTTTCAATATAATCATCCCATTATCTAAAAAAATATATTGTATTCTCTTCTCAGCATCATATGCTTGATTGTGGTTTTAAGAAAACAATTCACGTTTGAACTTTGTGGTACTGAAAATTCATTTTGATACGAGTATGTGAAGCGCAAATATATTAAGGGTTGGGCTTGTGGTTGATGTTAGTCCTATATAAAATTGCGTGATCAATTAAGATGCTAGATCATTAGTTCAATCTCTAATCCTAAACTGAGATCTTTGAGTTTATGTGATTGATGTGTTTCTGGTGGGTTTCCTGCCCGCCTTATATAGTCGATTACAATTTACAAGCTAAATCAACTTGTAATATATTGGGATCTATATAGTGAACTGGTCAGGCCTTCCTTTTAGATCGAAATTGGAAAATTATGTTTGGAGTCCAGATCGGACCACTTTTGGAGTTCAGATCGGACCAACTATTTTGAATTCGTTTGCTTCGCTGGTTTGAGAGCTCAAGCCGACGGTAATGGCGGTGGTGTGATATTCTGTCTCGAGGGGAAGTTGAAGACGACAACCTGTCACATTCCATGGTTTAATAAAATATTTTGTCATGTGCATATATGGAAGAAGGTAGTAGTGTGATTGTTTGTCTGCTCGCCCTCAGATATGAGGTGTTGGGTTCGATTCCCCTCTCCACTTTTACTGCTGGATGGGTCGTGCCTTTCTGATTTGTCCTGCAGGTACCAGCGCATAAGTTAGCACGCGGATGTGACGATGATCTAAACAACTTTTCTCGCAACTGCAAACTGCAGTGAACACAGGGCATGTGACGATGATCTAATCTACATCCATGCATTTTTCAAGCCACGGCTTATCAACTTGACAGCTCGCACGAAGACGAAGACAAATATTGCATTCTGATCTCATTGCAGACGATGATCTAATATTGCATATCGTTGCAATTTTTCAGTACATATAACGGTATTCAATTGAGAGATGCTTGATTTTCTCTTCTAATTTAAGACTTTTAGTGCTGTTACATCCCAAGTAAAACGGACGTATTTTTAGATGGCCAGATAGTTTTTTTTCGTTTTTTTACCTTTTGTGCTATCTGGACTCAATCTTTTAAATTTATAGCTACGAGGTCTTCGCAAAGAAAATATATTTACGAGGAGATTTGTATTGTCCCGTGCAGGGGCGACACTAGGTGAGAGCTCCCGAGTGCCATGGCACCAGGGAAAATGGAAATTTGAGTGTAAATCCTCATGTTTCCACCTTATGTGCCCCATCTAGAACCATCTAAATGATGTCAGAGATAGTGACTGGCACAATGCTCTTGTATGCGCTAGCTTCGCCACTGGTCCCGTGATTTTACTTTCCTCCCGTTGCAATGCACGGGCAAGTTGCTAGTCAATGTTTATATATGTTGGCACTTAGAGATTAATGGCAGCCAACTTGAGTACATCGTGCAGTCAGGTTTGCTTTTTTAATTAGAGATTCTAATCAGGATAATTAACAATGTTTCTGCATTAGTTTATAGGTTTTGCTCGCTTTCAGTCGACTGATATTCGGTCTTCCTCTCAGTTAAAATTTTTGACCATTGGATTCTGATTGAACGGTTTGATCCCAGTTGTGTGTCGTTTCTTTCGCGGCTCAAACGCGCACTGCTTTTTGGCCCGGGTGATCACGCACTCCCTACCGGGTCCATCACTTGTTGCCCGTTTTGTCTCCCTTCAGAGTCGAACCCGTCAGGACTGAAGCCCGTTTTATCTCCCTGTTGTCTCCCTCGTTTCGTTTGGGTCAGGAACTGCAGAGAGAGAGAGAGAGAGAGAGAGAGAGAGAGGGGGGGGGGGGGGGGGAGAGGTGGAGATGCTCTGACGGAGATTCACTAGCGGCAGAGTTCCCACGGCTGTCGTCAACGGTGATGTGCTCTTGGGCTTGTCTTCCATATATGTTGGATCCACTCGTTTCCTGTTGGATTCCACTCTTTTGATTCGATTTTTCCCCTTTTGCTCCTCCATTACACTCCTGCTAAGGTAGGGATTGGGTGGCAGCCACCGAGCCACGGAGCTACAACGGCTTCTAGATCCATGGTTCGTTGAGGACATGAAGGGGAGGAAGAGCGGTTGTGAGACGACGATGACGAGATCTTTCAATTCATGGACTATTGCGACAGTGCCGGCTACCTCCTCACAGGTTCCCTGTCCTACGCTCTTCCTCAGGTACCTTACCTACTACTAGCCAGTGTTGGTGCCTTGTTCCTTGCGTGAGCTTGATTTAACAGAACAATTAGTTTAGATAGGGTTGTCAAATCTTTAGCAGAGCATGCTTTGTGGAAACTGGAAAGCATAGCAGTACTATGGTAATATAATATGAGGAGATTAGGATTCAAATTAAAGAAGAGATACTTGATTAGAATTTTGTCAGTGGTCTGAATTTGTAGTTCCGTATCAACTTTTTAGTCACACCGTGTTGTGCATTATGTGGTGAAGATGCAAGAGTTTGTACTAAATTGTAGTGCACTAAAGCTAATCAATGCTGGCATGTTTTCGACATTTCTCAGGAGTTAGCACATTCTATGGAGCTATACCTTACTAGTTAGTTACTATGATTGTGTTTATATCAAGCCACAGTTTATGTGCACATTAACATTTTTCTGAACCCTAAGTGCACCTGGTTCCGTACTTGGTACTAGCTGCTATCATCAGATTTGTGTCAATGTACTTTTATGGTTGCCCTTAGCGATTTTGTGAGTAAGAACATGTAAGATAAGAAAGTGTACATGTAATCCTTATAAATCATCCTATAACATGTTTTTTTCTGTCTGAATTTTATACAAACTGCAGTGCAGTTTTTTCTTCCCTAAACTTTAGTGATGCTTTCTTTTTGCCTTATGGAACTGCAATTTGCTCTACCCTTTGTTTTTGCCTGTGTACATAGCAGTAGATGCCACATGACTCGTCATTCTGTCTCTGACTTTTTAACTAGTTCTAGGTTTCATTAAGTACTATAAATATTTTGTAATCAAGAACAGTCATATCACAGCATGCTTCTGGCACAATTTTATGAAATATCTCTTTCGGCATACCAAATACTTGATAGATGTTATTTCCTCCCTTCGACAGGTGTATGTTCCTTTTTGTAGCTGTTTATGTCATTGATACAACAGGTGTTCTCTTGTAGTCAATATTTTTTTTTTGTTCTTGTTTCCTATTTAAGAATTAGAAACTGAAATTATTGCATCTACCTTTAACATAAATTGATATTGTAAATCTTTGCAATTTTGACATGTTATTTGCAATTAAAAAATTTACTTCTAAAGAGCAACCAAGCCCGAAATTTTCTGTGCTCAATATCTGGCTAATGCCATGTCTTTTAAAGAACTTCCAACTGATGAATCATTATTTAATATTGAAAATCTCATTTATCCAACCAGGAAATTGAAAAACTCATATTAGGATTTTGTAGTTGCATTGTCAGTTTTTTACTTTGTCCATATTGTTTGATGTTTTTATCTTGCATTCATTAGGATTTCAATACTTGTATTTGTAATTTGTTAGGGATTATGTAATGGCTTGATTTTCAGAACGCAAAAAAAAATGTATTTTGTATCGACAATAAAAAATGATTAGTTGTATTTATTTGTAAGTATAATTAGTTTAGGCATGTAGTGTATCATTGGCATGCAACATTTCCTGTGCATCCTGGCACTCAACTCCTCAAATCTTTAATTTTTATTTCTGTTTTCTCAATTTTTTATTTTGCATGCTATAGCACCCAATAGTTGAAGGTGTTATATACCAGTTACAACCTATAAACTAGTTGTAATTTTAGTTAAAGCATACCTGAATTTTTTTGGACGATGATGTATTTCACATGATCTTTCTGTAGCTTTGCTTTTGACGTACACTATTCTTAGTGCATCATATAGATTACTGAAGCTCTCTACAGGTAGCTGTGCAAAGATAATCAGAATTATTTGTTGATGATTATCTTGTTTGACTTTGATCTATATTTATCATTCTTCCAATGTGTACCTGCAAAAAAAGCTTATTATTCTGTTGTCTTGTAGTTTTAGTTCTCAATGGTAAACCGTGTATTATATTTATATAAATACCACAAAAGCATCCTTGTTATGTTACCCCTGCTGTAGGTTGTCAACTTGCATTATCTGTTATATAATTCTGATCTTTATTTGCTCTTTGGTGAGTTCATTATTTTCATTATCCGTTACAACATAGTACGAGTTAAGAAAAAGACAGGCTTGAAATTTTCTGCACCTGTAATGTTAATCATTGCACCCATTGTTAATTTCATTCTTTTTATCTTTTTTGGCAGTCTTATATCTGGTGTCTTCTGTAATTTTTGTACAAGTAACTCCTGATTTAGGACAAATAAAATACTTACAGTTACTTTGTAATAAAATTATTACTTTTACATGCATATTAATTTCTTTTTATACATGTAGTAATTTATTTTGTAATGCATACCGGCATTGCTATGGATGTGAATAATTAGAAACAATTGTGTCTGCAACAGTTATTCTTAATTTGTTTTCTTTTGGCTGTGACGTAACTAGGAAGCGATAACTGGTGAGATATAATTTTAAGAAAACAGTTAGCTCAGCTGCATGTGGAGCACAAACACATCATGTCTGATACCATTTGAGCAGAGAGTATTTTTTCTGCCCCTGTAGCAGAATGAATATGATTAAGGCCTTAGTAAGCTTTTACCTAGACCAACGTAGGAGTGTTGTGCTGGTGGCGTTCCTTGCCTTCAGTTTTGTTGAGCTAGTATGATGTTAGCGCCTTGCTGCATTATTTGCCTAGATGCATGTAACACCCAATAGTGTTTGCATTTATATCGGTGATATTATATTACACCTCAAGGAAATTACACAATAGTGTTTGCATTTATATCGGTGATATTGTATTACACATCAAGGAAATTACACACTGTTTCGTTTGAATTTACTTGTATGCTATATGGTGAAATTTTAATATAACACAAGTGTAATTTTACCCTTTGTTAGTTTAATTTGATCTGACACCTATTTTGCTTGCTTTTGTGATAGCCTTGTGTTTCTACTCCTGCTCTTATTTTGTTGATAGTAACTGTACGATAGAAACACATGGTCACTAATGTTGTATGTATATTACAGTTCGACAGTATCGCTAATGCAAAACATATTTGTCTCCGTTAATTAAGGGGGTGTTTGCTTGAAGTCCTGAGATTTCTGCCTGGCCCAGGCAGCAACCCCAGGCATTGGATTTTGAGTGCCTGGGGCTCAGATCAATGCCTGGTCCAGGCAGCAAACTCCAGGGTCTAATCCAAACAGACCCTAAGGGCCTGAACACTCTACAATACTTGAAGATTTCTACATGTAAGTTTACTATTACACAATCTCTTTTGGCTCATACATTACTAGTTCCTACTAGTAGTGCTTGTCTTTGTAAATCTTGTTTTCGTTGCTGATTGTGCTTGAAACACTTGTTATGAGTATTAATTGTATTTTCAATCCTTGGACAGCAATAAATTGTTTTGTAAAATTTGAACATTCTTTTTTTGTTGCCGGACCCTTAGATGCTGTTATGCTCTGCTGCTTGCATATTTGTCTGGAATGATAGGTCTGTGATATTTGGCCACAAAAAATTTTAGTCAGTTGAAACAAAAATTACAAACAAAACACATGAGTAACTTTATTACATTCACACCTTAAAATTTGTCAACACTGAAGATTTTCGCATTTCTTTGCAAACTCTCTTATCTACCTTGATAGCACCTGTATACTATAAGTTGATTAGCTTCTGAAAGTACACTAGATGAAACATTATAGTAGTTTACTTTAAAAATAGTGTAGCTAAAAGTAATGCACAATTTTAATCTGAATCATAATTTGCATCATGGTGCTGAAATAGGTTATGTGGACTAGTTGACTCTACCCATCTGGCGATTCATTGGAATCAACCATGTGCAAAAATGAGTCAAACAACAATGTGGTGACTTCTACACAGTTCAGACATGAATCGACCTGGGCATTTCAATGGCTTGTTCCTGGCTGCGGAGTGTAAAGTATGTGCTCTTGCTTGAATATGTGGTTTAACCAGACCAGGACTACGTCGCTGTCAAGCGTCAGCCACAACGTCTCCACTCCTGCCTACCTGCTTCCCGGCCAACAAAACACATGTAGCTGCATGCATTCGCTCTCTTAAACAATCTTATTTTGATGAACTTTGAGCTTTACCGAATAATGATGTTGCTAGTTCAGATTAGTTAGCAATATCGAATTACACATAGTTTACCAAGAATTAACAATGAATGGATGTTGTATTAATTTTGGTTTCATTTGTGTGTATCAGAATACCAGTCGCTGAATAACAGAGAAATTCATATGTGAACAAGTAGCTTTCATTCAAAAAAATGATAAATCTGATTCACTTTATTTTTGAGGGTTGGGATCCCTATATTTCAATGTTCCATTCAAGATAAACATGAAATTCAAACCTAGCATCACAAGTAGGTTCCATTCAGATTGCATCCACAAAACAAACAAACTGAACGGGTAATATGTTCTGGACATGCACCCGTTAACTAAAATATCTACAACAGAGGCCAGACACAGAAGTTCAGCCCATGATTCGTACCTCAGTCACTTGTCACTTGACTGAGATGTTTGGGTGTATTTTTTGTAGCCTTTCGATCTCAATCTAAGAGCATCTTCAAGAGACTCTCTATATCTATCCTAATTTACAGGAATAGAGACTTTGTTGAAAAAACACCCTCCAACAGCCTCTTCAATTGGATATTCAAATATAGATATCCTTCATTCCGGATTTCTAGCTAGCCAAAGATGGAGAGCGATGATGGCTCTCTAGACTGCACGCAAGATATAGAGAGGCTGTTGGAGAGTAAAAAGATATAGAGAGCGATTTTTAAGCAAATGACTCTCTAAATGATGATTTAAAGAGTGAAATTTAGAAAGGCTCTTGGAGATGCTCTAAAGGTCACAAAAAAAGTGACTGAAACATCTACAAAATTTCAGTCAACTAAGCTGGAGACAGACCCGCTTAGTTTATTAGTGTTTCATGCATGTGCCTAAGTCTAAATCAAATGTTTTCAGTACAGGTCGGTTTGTGTCCGTTTCTTGTATTGTTTTATTATTCTTTCATCCAGGAAACATGCAGCCAGCGTCGTTCACACGTGATCGTCCGCATTTTCTGACGTGTTTCACGCGCGTCACGTTGCGTTTCACGGAAATTTTCTGATGGCCTGTTGTGGGTCGCAGATCGCGACAACCTTTTGTGAGCAACCCGGCATCGATCGGATCCACTGATCTAGCAGCAGGGTTGACATGAAGTAAAGAAGCCCCGGCCCGAGATGTAGTTTAGTAGGAGGGATTGGAATTGACGCGGTCTTCTTGATCCGTTAGCTCACATGCATGGTTCAGTCAATTTAGTCGAACACCCGCGGTTCGTGTCAGTGCAGAGTACCTCGATCCCCAGTGTATACATAGATTGCCCCCGTGTGTCCCCAAGAATCGATATGGTAGACCTCGGAGAGAGATCGAAAGGGAGTTAAGGTTTAGAGCAATGGGCTTCTCCTCTGCTGACCCTTCCGGTGGCTCCCTCGTGATTTTTGTGACCCTGCTGGTGGCCGCCACGGGAGCCGAGGCCGAGACGAGGCGCTACCAATATATTCGATGTAAGTTTAATTACCGCACTCTTGCATGCACGTGTAGCTACGATGATTAACTAGCTGGAAAGCGCGAGGTTAACACACGATGTACGTACGTACTGTCACGACGCGCGAGGTTAACACACACGTGGCGTGCATGGCAGGTGCGCATGACGCGGCTGTGCAGCACGAAGCGCATCGTGACGGTGAACGGGCAGTACCCGGGTCCGACGCTGCTGGCGCGGGAAGGCGACGACGTGGAGGTGACCGTGGCGAACCACTCCCCTCACAACATGAGCATCCACTGGTGGGCGGACGGGCCGGCGTACGTGACGCAGTGCCCGATCGATCCGTCCCGGGTCGCAGGTACGTGTACCGGTTCCGGCTCGTGGGGCACGCTGTGGTGGCACGCGCACATCTCCTGTCCTCCCTCCCGCCGGCCGGCGTGCCGTACCCGTTTTTCCCGGCGCCGCACGAGGAGGAGGTGCTCCTGCCTCCTGGTGGAGGGACGACGTCGAGGCGGCGATCCGGCCTCTTCTCCGACGCGTACACAATCAACGGCCTCCCCGGGCCGCTCTACACAACTGCTGCGGCTCGGCGGCGGCGCAAGCTGCAGATGAGGAGACGACGTGCAGGCTGAAGGTGAAGCCAGGGAAGACGTACATGCATGCTCCGGCTGATCAACGCCTCGCTCGACGACGAGCTCTTCTTCTCCGTCGCCAACCACACGCTCACCGTCGTCGAAGTCGACGCGGCCTACGTCAAGCCATTCACCGTCGACGCGCTGGTCATCGCGCCGGGGCAGACCACCAACTAAACTTGCTTTGAGGGGTCGTCGTCCTCCCACCCGCTTCGTGGCCAACTTCACCGCCTAGCGAGCCCGGCTGCCGTGCCGCGGCGGGTGAACCTGCGCTTCTTCTTCACCGTGGGGCTCGGCACGCACCCCTGCGCCGTCAACGGGACGTGCCAGGGCCCCAACGGCTCACGGTGGGCGGCGTCCATCAACAATGTCTCCTTCGCGCTTCCCGCCACACAACGGCGCTGCTGCAGGCGCACTACTCCGGCAAGTCCCACGGCGTCTACTCGGCCGACTTCCCCGCGTCGTGAAGCCGCCGGCCCTTCAACCGCACTACAACCAACAATACCAACGTCATGGACGGGACCAAGCTGGTGGTGCTGCCGTTCGGCGCCACCGTGGAGCTGGTGATGCAGGACACCGGCGTCTTCGGCACCGAGAGCCACCCGATCGATATATGCACCTGCAGAGCTTCAACTTCCACGTCGTCGGCCAAGGCTTCGGCAACTTCGACCCGGCCAAGTTCAACCTCGTAGACCCCGTCTTGTGGACCTCTTCTTGATTATTGCCACGTGGAGATCGGAAGGGAGCAGCGTGTGCTCGTATGGCATTATTGCTCCACCAGGACATCAGCTCGGCTTGATTTTGTCCAAATATACCAAAGATTTCTATTTCTACTAGGGATCCTTCTTGTTTGATATCCCAGGTTGATTCATGTTTGTGCCAAAATCAGCGTGCCTGGATTTGGCAACTGGCGAATTGTCTACTGCGACGAAGTACGTTTCAATGACGCACGCGTGCGCGCGCATGGAAACCGAAACGGATGCGAGAATCTCTCGAACTTGGTATGTTTTGTTGGGTGACATCGAACCCGCCAATATATGATCTCCCCGTATGTCCTGACTTATCCCCAAATTCACGTCCAGATCGAGTAACGCCCCCCGAGATCTCCGCCATGCCGCCGTCGACGAACACGCCGCTGCCCGCTGCCGCCGCCGCCGCCGGTGAGCCGGCACCGAAGCCTGAGCCAAAGCTCTCGAAGACGTTCGAAACAGAAGCCCGCTACTCGGAGAGCAAGAAGATGGTGAACGGCAGCTGCATCAAGTCGGCGGAGAAGTTCGTCGCCGGCGGCCACTCGTGGCGCATCCTCTACTACCCCAACGGCAGGCTGCTGGGCACCACCGCGTCCATCTCGCTCTACCTCCAGCTTGACACCACTTCCGCCGCCGGCGACGACGACGATGACGAGGAGGTCGAGGTGCGGCTCAAGTTCATCTTGCCCGGAGGCGGCGGCGGCCTGCGCTTCCTGTCCGAAGAAGTCACGGGCACCGTCAACCGGACGCGGAACGCGATCGGGTTCGAGCGCTTCGTCACGCGTGAGGACCTGGAGATGTCGGACTGCGTCTCCAATGACTGGATCGGCATCCGGTGCGACGTCACGGTCCTGGGCACGCGCCGCCGGCCACCGTCACCCGAGACGGCGCCGCCGCCGCCGGCCGGCGAGCACGCCGAACAGGAGCCATCCCGCCCATCCGTCGACACGGCGCCACCGCCTGAACCTGAGAACCCATCCACGGCGGAGGCGAATGAGGAGGCGTCTAGCCTGCAGGAGCAACCTGTCGACACGGCAACTCCTCCTTCTGAACCTCAGAATCAGAAGCCATCAATGGCAATGTCACCTGTTCCGGAGAGCTCATCCATGGTGAAGTTAACATTGCCTGGCCACCGCCAAGAGAAGCAGTTCATTAATAAGGATATGCTGCTGCCTGGTGGCCTGAACACTGATCTCAGGCGTCTCCTGGCAACGAAGGAGGGTGCAGACGTTGATTTCGAGGTCGGTGGCCAGGTTTTCGCAGTGCACAGGTGCATTCTCGCCGCCCGGTCATCGACCCTCAAGGAAGATTTCTACGGCCCGGCCAAGGAGGAAGACACTAGCTACGTGCGCATCAACGACATGGACGCTGAAGCATTCGAGGCCTTCTTGCATTACATGTACACCGACTCGTTGCCAGAGATGAACATGGAAGAATTTGCGGCCATGGCTGAGAACTTGCTTGCTGCAGCAGATCGGTACGATCTCAAGGATCTTAAGGTAATCGTCGACAATAAGTTGTGCTTGTGCACTCACTTCAGCGTGGCCACGGTTGTCGATACATTGGTTCTGGCAGAGCAGTATCAGTGCCTCAAGCTAAAGAATCTGTGCCTTAGGTTCATCGCGTCCCTGGAGAACACTAGGGAAGTCGTGGCCACAGGCGGCGTCGAGCATCTGGCCAAAACATGCCCCGCCGTTATGGGGCAACTTGTCGTGAACATTCTGGATAAAAGGGAGGCAGCACCACGCAAGAAGCACAGCCTAGCTTGCAATGGGAGCGACCTGAGAGCGTTGCCATTAGAGTTTCGATTATGTTTCTGCTTTATCGATGAAATGTGCACACAATCATGTGCCGATTCATCCTAATAATACAATTTATATTCTGGTGGTATTCTGAAGCTCACTACTTCTGTAATGCATGGTGCTAGTGTTTATAAATACCCCCTGATGCCATATAGTCTTTGCTTCTTTTACATCATTCTACGTCGTTATATCAGACACACTCAGAGATGGTGCATTTTCTGCTAAAAACAAGTTTACGTGATGCTCATATGCGTTCAATTTTATTTTGTGTTCCAGCCAATAGCTCTCCGAAGAAAGAACTTCTTTTTGAGAACGAGTTTGCACGTCTTAGAAGAAAAGTTTACAAACATAACACAATAGCAGAAAAACGCCCCTGATAAGGATGCAGGCAGAAATCAGAACTCACCGAAACCTAGACGACTAGTCAGTCCATGACACGAGCTTTGACCTAATGAAGTCGATGATACCTACACTGCTCGTTGCTGCTAGATGAGTACTTCGACGAATCACCGCTTTCTTACCTCCCTTTCAGCACATCTGCATCTTATAGCAACCCTCGGTTGATTGCAATCGGTGATCTTGACTTCCTGTCGTGATGGACCACTTGTGCTTGAAGTTCGATGGAACATTGGTATTAACTTGTCCAAAAACCCAATCTCCGTACGTTAAACCCAAGTGATGGTCCTATGACCATCAGTACGTCTTCAAAGCAGAGCTCTATGGTCCTATGATGGAGCGGTCCATGTCCCGGCTACGCATGCATCCATGGTATCGAGCCTGAGGTGTTCAAACGTCAAAGCTTTTTTGCACTACATATACACAGACACGTTGCCAGAGATTGCCCAGGAACACATGGTGGCAATGGCGTCAGGTATACTAGTAGCAGCAGATAGGTACGGCTTCGAGAGGCTCAGTGTTGATCTGCGAGGACATTCTATCCAATCACATTGACACAGACAGTATTGACTACTCTAGCGTTAGCTTAGCAGCATCAGTGCCACGAGCCGAAGAAAGTGAGTTTTCTTTAGGGTGGGGGTCGCAAAGGGGAAGAAATTGTGTTTTCGATACATTATGGAACATGAGAATCCAATAGCGGCAATTAATGCCAGGTGAAAGTTTTGATCATCTTGCTAAAAGTTTCCCCAACCTGATGGGGAACTCATGTGGCAAAATTTAGATAATGCTCGACCAACTTATTATGATGCTAGGCTATTTTGATAAAGATTATGCTACAAAGATCAGAATTACATTAGTCATTGTTGTATTGTTGCAAAAAAAAAATGTACGCTTGATACGACGACTTCCTGATCCTGAGCCAATGACATGGTAACCGAGGATACGGCTCAAAGGCTCAGCTCAAAATCACGGCTCAACCGTGATTAGTACACGCATGCGTTATCAGCACCTGAGCCTATCGGCAGGTTATCTCGATAATTCAAACTTGGTAACCTGTGATCACGAGAATATCTCCCCATATCTTTTTTATTTGGTTATATTTATTTGGCCCTGTGATCTACGTGCAGAACAAACAAAACTTCACCCCGATCCAAAGGGGAGGCCTCCATGCCGCCATCGACGATCCCTCCAGCGCTCTCCTCGCCGGCCGGCATGGAACGGCCTGAGCGGCGTGCCTCTGAATCGGAGCTGCCGTACGACATCCTCACCATGGACGTCGGCAACTACTCTCGGAGCAAGAAGATGGCCAACGGCGGAAACGTCAAGTCCCCCACGTTGGACGCCGGCGGCTACTCCTGGAAGATCATCTACTACCCGAACGGCAGAAGCCCCAGCTCCACAGGATTCATCTCCCTCTACCTCGAGCTTGCCGCCGCCGCCGACAACAACAACTGCGACGACGAGGTAAAAGTGCAGTGCCAGTTCATGATTCTTGAACCCAACAGCCGTGTTCGTTTTTTGTCTGCCAAAACAGTTGGCAGCGTCAACATCAGGAAGCAGAACATGATCGGCATCGAGAGTTATCTGAGCCGGGATGCCCTGGAGCGCACTGCCTCCATCAAGGACGATCGCCTGAAGATCCGGTGCGACGTCACCATATTGGAACGGCGCCGTGTCTTGAAGGTGGCTGTGGCGCCGTCGTCTGGCCGCCTGAACGCCGATCTCGGCCGTCTCCTCGCAACAATGGACGGCGCCGATGTGGAGTTCCAAGTCCGCGGCAAGGTTTTCAGTGTTCATAGATGCATTTTAGCTGCCCGATCACCGGTCTTCAAGGCCGATTTCTTTGGGCTGGAGGCGAAGAAACAGACCGGGTACATATGCGTCAATGACATCAGTCTTGAAGCCTTTGAGGCTTTGCTGCATTACATCTACACTGACTCGCTGCCAAAGATGAAAGTGGAGGAAGTAACCGCCATGGCGAAGGACCTACTCCCTGCTGCAAACCGGTATGATGTCAAAGGTCTCAAAACAATCGTTGAGAACACTCTGTGCGTTGGTATCAACGTTGTCACGGCACTGCCAACACTAGTGTTAGCGGAGCAGCACGGGTGCGACAAGCTCAAGAAGGCTTGCCTCAGGTTCATTGCTTGTCGCAAGAACCATATAGCGGTCATGGCAACTGACGGTGTTGAGGATCTGATGACGAGTAACCCCTCAGTTTTCCACAAGGTTATCAACCAGATTTTGGTAGCAAGGGAAGCAGCGCCGCGCTGGCAGCTCAGCCGTGGGAGGATGATGTTTTACGTTTTGGTCTGCATTGCCATTCTGAGATAGATTCCGTTGGTATTCTCAAGCTCACCTCTCTCGGATTGATGTTGTTGTTGCTGCTTGCTCTTCATCATGCTCGAAGCTGATGTATGGTCTTCCATATGTGCTTCGTAGCATGGATGATATTCCAGCGTTGTCAAACAAACACATAGCCATTTCTTATATGTTGATGATGCAGAAGCAAGACACATGACACAATCACCGAGCCTTTTGATATCAAGTCTTTTTGCTTGATTGCATATTACCCTCGATTACTTTCTAATAAAAGGGGATGACATCATGTGTATTTCTATTGTCCGTTTCCTGCTTTTCATTTAGGTAGGAGTAAAAAAACAGGTTAATTCCTTTCATTTTGATAGACAATTGACAAACCTATCTGAAAGACACAAAACAAAACAATATAAGGCAATGCAACAAGCATTAATAAAATATTCTTTGTCTTCTGAAAAAGGATGGAACTCATTTGATGGACCTTCTTAATTATGTGCTTATATAATCTAATCAAGTACTATCAACCTAATTTGACTGTACAGAATTGACATCATCTTGAAACATTTTTCCCATTTTGCCAGACGTCGTGCCAGTGGATGCTAATGTTGTAGAGGGATAGGTTCGCCACCTTCACCTCCACATCATCGCCTTCCCGCGCCGTGCTTGAGGAATGGCACAGCATAACGTGCCTTCCTCCATGCATCCGGCATGGCCGCATGGGCCTGCTTCTCCTCTCTGTTGGGCTAGGCCCTAATTTCCTCTCAAAACAATTAATCCTTATCTTAATCAATGGTGACGGGTAAGTCAGCCACGTAAACAATTTCATCAAAAGCAGACGATCACACATATCCCTAATTGACTGTGACGTTCATCGTTACCATTGCTGCTGGCTATGTGTGTTGCTTATCTCGTCCTTGTTGTGACAGCGATAGCTTATTTATATGGGGAAAATTTTAGTGCAAACAGACAATTGGGTGGAAATATGCAAACAACCATCCGGAGCAATCGGATAGGAATCAAACGTCGCAAATTAGAGGCGCCACCCACCTGTATGTATCCCACCTGTAGATTGTTTCGAAAAACCCCCTGTAGAATTATCCTTGTCATGAAACAGGCCGCCGCACGGTCCTCTTCCATGCCTGTGGACAAGTGAGCACTGCTATACATGCCCCTGCCTTGATCCTCGCACATTCCATTTCGTGTTCATTCTTTTACATGCCTGTGGACAAGTGAGCAACTATCGATCTAGAATTTGAGGGAGATCAAATAATGAGAGAAAACGACCAAGGAGTCCAGTATTATTGAGGAGAGACGGAGAGGAGATTGTGAAATCCAAGATCAAGGAGGCCAATTGTTACGATGTTCTGATTAGTAATCTTGCTGATACGAGGACTTCTTATCGATCGTACGCTAATGTTATTTCAGTTTACAATTTTTTTTATTGGAATATTTTTCAATAGCTACATGAGGTGCCAAGGTTGAGCAATTCGGCAGCATGGCGAGACCAAGAAGTCGAAAAAAAAGAAGTCGAACGGGAGTAGATGAACTGGGCGAATAGTGCTGCGAAACGAGCCAAAGCCGGTCAATGGACAGTAAAAGGGAGGATCAAGGCAGGCAGGGCCGTCTCTATGTATTTGAGGCCCCAGTGCAAAATGTGAAATGGGGCCCTAAAGTCTAAAATTCAGATAGCCAAAATACAGTAGTAATTAACTATATAGCTTCCATACAAGCCTTTGTTTCACAATATCTAGGAATGTATCAAATACTAATGCTAAAAGAGTAAAAGTAGCACTGGATAAATAAACTGACTTTATGTTCTCTTGAAAAGTAGAATCCTTCTAGTATTCCTTGAGGTGAAATCTTCAATTATATCTTCGTACTTGATCCGCTCCAAGACATCACTTTCAAGTGCTATTGTCGCCAATCCATTGAGTCTTTCTTGTGTCATGGTAGAACGCAAATAAGATTTCAACAACTTAAGTTTAGAAAAGCTCCTTTCCGCCGATGCAACAGTTACGGGAATTGTTAACAAAATTCGATATGCAATGACAGCACTGGGAAAGCATCCGAGTTGTTTCAAATACTTCAAAATATCAAGAGGGCCCATAGATTCCTTAATAAACTCTCGGATGAGCTTTAACTCCACAACCAATTCTTTTCCATCAATATCTGAATGTTCTCCATTTTTAAGTGCAGCCTCAAGATTAAGAGCAGAAGAAAGTAAACTCTTATCATCCAAGGAGTGTAACTTATCTGAAGTAAACAAGAAACCAAAAGTATTTTGATACCCCTGGTATTGTTCAAATCTCCTAGTAAGTGAAGCTATAGCTTGATCAACAACAGCAAGAAAATAATTGACTCTGAATGATTCTTGTGTAGATTGTGAGGCAATAGATTCGTCCTCAGCGGTCTCATCAAATTGTCTTTTTCTTTTGATTTTACGCTTAGTGCGGAACACTGGATCAATACCCATCTCAAGTGCAACTTCTGTTGCAGCCTCCATTGCTTGTGAAAAGCCAATTTCTCTGTACTTAGTGAAAAAAGAAATCACTCCCTGCACTCTTTCAATTGCAATATCAATAACCATATCCTTTGCTTGAAGTTGCTTGCTAACCAGATTAACAACAGATAATATTTCATACCATATGATTATTGCCAACAAAAACTCAAAGTCACTGAGTTCATTTTCAGCCAAAGATTTAGCTTCACTACTTGTCAATGGATCATTGTCACTTTCAGCGATTTGGGAGAGGGGACGGCGGCGTGGCTTCTCGTGGAAGCCAACGATCACCTGCCTGCGGAACCACGTCGACTGATCGCGAACACCGTTGCTGTTGGGCTGCTCTGTTTTCTTCGTTTTGGGCTGTGATGGGCCACTTCTATACTCTATGTGCATTGTAAATTGGGGGGCCTGTTCCGTCGGCCATATAGGCCTTGCTAAGAGACGGGCCTGAGGCAGGGGCATGTGTAGAGCGGTGCTTCAAGAAACCCTAGCCGCCGTCGCAACCAATGGCTCAATCTGGCGGCTTGAACTTCACGAACGAACAAACAGGGGAAGCAGTAGCCGGTCAAAGGCTGCTCCGTGAGAAGAATGCTTTCGTTGGGGGGGGGGGGGGGGGGGGGTTCTGCAAAGTCACATTGGTGGGATTGACGGAGGCTGCACATCTAATTCTGGACATTGGATTCTGATCCGATGGCTTGAGATGATTGTTTGCATCGTTGCACCTAATTGTCTGTTTGCACAAAAATTTTCCCCTATTTATATATATAAAGACAAAATATAGAAATATAGTGTACAAAACATCGGTTCATGCAGGTGCGACAGAGCGCGAGGGCGGATTGGCCGTCGCTGACATGGCTGCATATGGTACGGTAAGGGACTGGGGACATGGTTTGCAGCTTCCGCAAGTACACATGTCCAAATGGGCCGGGCTAGATGGGCAGGCACGAAGCACGATGATTTTAGCCCAGCCCAAGCACGACCCGGTCCACGAAAATTTGTGTCGGGCCAGCCGGGCACTAACCCCTGTGCTGTGTATGGCTGAGGTCTTGGCCCAGTGGGCAGCACGGCCCAGCACGCATAAGGGATGGCCCGATGCAGCCCAAGTAACAGCCCATGATGGCACGGCCCGTTAACAGACGAGCAGCCCGTCAGCCCTCCTAACGGCTAACCCTAACGACTCTTTGCCTGCGGCCCCATATAAAAGTCCCCTCCCTTGCGGCCACCAACTCATTCCGCCTCATTTCGCCTCTCTGACTCCGAACAGCCGTGCCTAGCCGGCAGCGACGGAACCTAGATCTAGCCCGCCACACCACCGCGCCCACGATTCTAGCCTTCTCCTCTCCCTCTCCGGTGACTTCCCCACCTTTCCTCGCCGTGTTGCATGCTCTGCGGCGTACGCCAGTGCCGCGATGAGGTCGATGTGATGTCGCTCTAGCCAAGCAACGAGGCCATTCGTATGGCTAGGAGCCTGCTATTCGGCGGCGGGTGTGGATGCTAGCCTAACTGCGAGCATCGCAACCGCCAACGCCAGCAAGAATACAAGGAATGAAGAGGGCATCAACCTCCGACGTCCAGAACAAGCTGGAGATGCTTTATCGCACAGAGAATAAGGTATGGCGCTCCCTGCAAGTACTACAAACAAGAACGTTTGGGTAAATCTAGTGATGATACTGGTCACGTGTGGAGGCATATAGAATCATCATCATGTAAGGAGGTTGCTACAATCCGGTGGTGGCGTTCGGAGGGAATGTTATAGATCCATTAATTCCTTCGTTTGCTTTCCTCTTAGTACCAGCTTTTCAAGTCTCCTTTTACAGATTGAAATCAACTGATCAAGTTGGATATGGAAGGATTGCAAAGCAAGCCCTAGCATGGTAAAAAAGTTCTTGCTCTTGTTCCGTTATCCATTTTAGAGATTAATGTTATTTTAATATCTACTTGAATAATACGTTTTTTATAAAAAAAAAACAGTTGTTCTAAAATGAAAAAAAAAAAGAATATCCAATTTCAATCGTCTAGCACTCCCTTTATAGCGACCATCCCTCACGAAGTCAAACGTTGCCAGCATCAGATTTCCTTGTGCCCCACAGCCCCACCATCCAAGCCGCAACAACATTCATGCGGGCCTGCCTGTCTCCTAGGCCATCCAATTAGCGCACACAGGCCACAGGGACAGCGTGGCACTTGGCGAACGAGGGTAGCAGCGACGCTCCACATTGTCCACAGGCTCACAGGCTCCCTGTGGGTGGTAGTACAGATTAATTTCCCGTCACCATGGAGTGCTTAATCAGTACCAAAACCTCCGCCATGCAAAGCACGCACGTTCCTCGTTCAAAACCTTTCCACTTTGCTCCGCTTCCCATTTGAAAACATTTGGCTTTCTACTGATGGATATGCAAGCATGCATCTTTAAGACTCTCATTACTGCTGCTTCTTGGATTTTTGTTCATCTCTTTCCCCGCATTCACGAGAGTCTGAAAGATGCATGCCTGCATGTCCAGCAGTAGAAACCCATGATGTTTCTAACTGACGAGCGAAGCAAAGCGGAAAGGTTTTGAACAAGAAATATGCTTTGCATGGCAAAGGTTTTTGTGTGTGTCGCTCCCACTACCGTTGTTTGTCAAATGACACGCTCCCTGTGGGTACCATATAAGAACTGGTGTGTGCGCTGTTTGGGTGGCCAAAGAGACAGGCAGGCCCACATGAATCTAGTTGGCGGTGTTGGTGTTGCTTACATGTGGATGTATTGCTGGTGTTGATGTGCTCGATCGTCAGAGATGGCAGTGGCGGCGAGCATCTGCGGCCTGCCAGTGGAGAGGGAGAGGGAGATCGACGACTGCGCAACACTGAAAGGAAGATCGAGGGTGGCGCTAGTGGACGATTGGAATTGTCCATCCTTTTTCGGTTACTAGCATTTTGCCCGTGCGTTGCAACGGGGTTGAAATTTTCATTGTTTTAACTTTATTAATAGAAAAACGATTCATTTAGGTAGCACAAATTCATCTGACAATGTCTATTTTTTAGGACTTTTACAACATAAATTATCTTCTTTGATGTGATGTGTTTCTAGAAATAAATACATCAACAATAACTTACAAATAATAAATAACCAAATATGTGTGCATGCCATATTTCAAATTTTTTCCATGCATAGAAATGCATATATGCATTTATCTTTGTTTTCATTATCAGAAAATTTATAAAACTATCTACTCAAAATCATAAGGGTTTGATTGTACCTTTTGGTAGATCTATTCACATTGATTCTAACAAAATTTGGTTCATATTTTTCTGATATTCATTTATTTTTCTATAAATTTTACAAACATGTGTCTTCAGGATTGAGGCCCAACGCACTAACCATTACAGCACACAGTTCTTTTTGAACAAAATCGATTTGACTTGTATAAGAAGAAACCGAGTCGGATTTTTTTTGTTGAATTCGTTTTGAATTTGAATTCGACATAAATTCAAATGGAAGAGGTCTGAAAATTCAAAACTGACGACCCTCTGTAGACTTATTAAGTAAGTAGAGATTTAGACCGTCTCGGCCAGTTTTGTTCGATCAGAACGCTCGCTTGGCGTGACAATCGGACGGCCCACGCACCGACTGTAAATCTGTTAGTACTACTATTCAATAGTCGAACCAAAGCCGTCGAGGAAACGAAAGCCGCCGCCTCCTCCTCGCCTCTCCCCTTTTCCCCGCAAGCGGCGACAGACAAATTGTGCGGATCCTTATCAGGGGGACAAGTGATTTGGGGATTCGGAAGGGGGCGATCTCATCTCATCTCAAGCTGGTAAGGGTTTGGCCGCCGAAGACGCCGCGCCGCTCGAGTGGAGGGCGCAAAAGTGATTGCAGCAGTGTTGGGGTGTCAGAGAATCATCAGCACATCGTTAGGGAGAACCGGAGAAGGCGGTGAGTGAAGAAGAGATGCCGGAAAAGCTCCTCCGCCGCGACGACAAGGCCAGTGCAACGAACGGTGTTGGGACGGCACACACGAATCGAGATGGGGAGAAGATGAGGGCCCCTTCTCGCCTCCCAAGTCGTCGGAACGTACAGTCTTCATGTTCAAGACAACAGCTCAGTCCACAGTGTTCCGTCAATGTCGATGGCCACAGTACCGTCCCTTCCATGGATGCTCATGACAACAATATTGCCAAGGTTCGGGGCAAACCTGCCACCAAGCGTTGTGCAAAGGAACCTCGTGCCAAGGAGAATGCTGTCGTGCATGCACCAGATCACAGCAATGACTTAAAGTTACAAGAGGCGGATGATGCAATACGAAGGCTGAACGAATTGGGATTGGGAGAGGATATAAGCCCCGACGAGTACATGGGGTACTTTAAGAAGCTGCCTCGTAACCCTGTTGTCAATCCTTACTTAAAATTAGACTCTGAACAGATGATTCCCCTCTACATTCGCCATGCCCGTTACCGAATCAGATACTACAAGGTTACATCCTTTCGCTACATATATCAACTGTTTGCTTACATACATCTGTGCGTGTTCCTTACATTGTTACCACTACTTGTTTGTTTTCATACAGCTGTTACAAAGAGCGTCAAGCGTTAGGCAACATTGTGCTGTTGATCTTCTTCAGAAAGAGGACTTCTCTGATGAATTTCTTCGAGAGATGGGATATTTTGTAAAGTTTGAGAAAGATGGCACCTTTGATTGGTCCTTCCACCCTGATCTATGCAAGATTCGAGACCTGGATGACTACCAACGTTTAGTCCCTCATGATTCAGTATGTGTATATGTTGATACATTAATAACACTGCAATTATTGAATTACTTTTACGTTCCATTGTGTCAGTCTGCCTGCTGGGTTGAGTCGAACATAACAGTGTCCGAATCTATGGTTAGATGATCATTTTAATTAGTCTGAATTATATACATAATGGAAAAATTATCTTTTGATTATCTTCATTGTCCAGTTTTGCAAGCAGAAAGATGTCTATCTGTTGAAAGGATTCAGTTTTAATGATTTTTTACTTAGGCATAGTACATCACAACGTTATATGTTGTGCTCATTAATTTATCAAACTCTATGAAAGTCGCTTGTTTGAATAAGGGAAGTATATTTCCAATTCCAAAGCATGAAATGTTCTTTCTGTTGCATGCTCCTGATCTATGTGCTTACGACCTTTTTCCCCCTTTATGGATTTTTTTGGGCATTTCAGTATAAACAATACTGTAACTACCTCTAAACATTTTTTTATCGAAAGAACTTTTTTTTGCGAAGATTATCGAAAGAACTAACTCCACGAGAATAGAGAAACTTGTATCTGCATTTGATGGATGCCAGTGCACCTTTTCTTATGCTTCTTGATAGGATCCTGTTTGATTTTATTTTATTTTTTTGTTAGTTTGGGTATCTTAAAGTTCCTAGTTCAGTTTAATTAAGCTGCTATTATTTATCGTCCTCCAAAACTTATACAGTCATCAGTTTCCTTCCTTTTCCATATAGGGTGATTTTGGCACCTATGCCGATTGGGATAAGTACCACAGGACGTTTCATAGCTATGAAACTGAGCTCGAATATCTCAGTTACTGCAGTGAATTGTCAGAAAAATTGAAAGTATTCGTAGTTCATTCAAACAACACCTTCATATTTTGTGTCATGCTTTGATTCATTTTCTGGGAGTAACAACCTTTTTGTTCTGGCTATAGTGGATGGAAGATTGTGTCCTGATTGAGGCTCCATCTGTTAAGGTAAGATACAATAATTATGAAACCACGGTGTATTATAACTATAGATGTTCCACTACTATACTCTGTTATTCAGTGGGGAAAGATAAGCACCAGAGGAGCCTTTCAAGCAATGAAGATCGCAACTACATTTTCCAAGATTACTCCCAGTTTGGCTGACACTGCCTACTATGTACGTCCCTCTTAGACACACTCTTTTAGATGGTTTACATCTTACAATTTCATTTGATTCAGGAATGCGTACGAAATATGCGTTGGAATGCTTTGTGGCTTAAGAACATGGTTGAATTGTACTTTGAGATTTGGTTGTTTGTAACTAAGCAAAAGGTTAGTACTAGGCTCCAGCACCTTGTCTTCTAATTGTGTTCATGAGCATGTTCCCATCTACTGATGCTTTTTTCCCCAACAATGCTCAGAAGAACTTCAGATTTGCTATTGAGGAAGTTTACAAATCGAACAAAGTTCCAATAATGGTATTCAAATTGCAAAATGCCTTAGAGTATAACTGTTCCGAAATGGAAATGGAAATGGAGGTAAGCTGGTCTTCTTCACAGATTTGCGTTCAACGGATCTTCAAAGTTGCTATTTTTATTTTTATGACAATCTCTTGTTGTTTTTCTTTTCAGTTTCATACTTACACAGAAAATGTTACTAGTGGAGTAAGCATTATCTTTTCTATCTAATACTCTGTATGCAAGTTTATTTGATTCTAATATTATGTTTTTATATCTGATGACACACGTGCATATTACCTTAGGTTACAGAGGATGAAGCTCATAGTTTGATCGCAGAGGCTGTTGAAAAGCTGGTACTGCACATGAAATTTCATCTGCATGTTTTTATGTTAAAGATAAGATACTGATGTGAATTTATCTAATTTATTCCTTTCCAGGTGGAAAGACCAAAGTTCTATCAGCATTATATCCGAAAGAAGATAGATATTGCCCAGTCTATTGGTTTAATTCCTGTGGTAGGTAACATCTTATTTTTTACCTCCATCTGAATCTATTGGAACATTTTTGCATTCTGAATTTATGTAGAAGTTCGTAGCTAATTCTGCCACTAAATATAATTTGGCACAACCAGTAGAATCTAGCAACTTGATCAAGTAATTGCACAATACTGACTGATTATTTATGTTCCATATTCAGTCATATCCAAAAGGTTCTCTCCGGTTCAAATAACCTGTATAGCCTGCCTTTATGAATTATACTAGATCGATGCCCCTTGTTCTTCATCTGCAATCATAGCATATATAGGCTACAATCAATTTTAGATCATGTCATTGTTGTTATACGACACTATTTTTTGTTTAATAGCATGCTATTCAACCTAGATTCAACCTAGAAAAACATATATCAAGGCCATGTAACGAAGAGTAGAAAATGACCAAATAAAGGAGAGCTCTGATATGACCAATTTCACTAGAGCTCTAATATGACCAGTTTGACTATGGGCTGTTCTTATAAGACCGCTGTGCCTGTGTTAGTGAAGTTCCTTCGACTTTTGTTGATGGGAGTTTGATTTCCTAGTTTGATATACAGGTTGAGCAAACATAGGTAGGGCCATACCAGTGAGCGAAAATATATTCATTTATTTTTTTCTTATGCGTCTCTAGCTCAGTCGTCTTATTGTATCCAAAGGATTCAATAAATTCATATAATGTGTTCTGTATACAGGATGTTAATTTATTTTTTCTGCCAGTAACTATGGACTTATACAGGATGGTGATGTTGCCGGTGCCAAGTCACCCCAACAAACCTTTTGGAGGAGATGGATGCCATTTCCTTTTTACAACTAGGCTTGTGGCGGTTCAGAGTTATTCAGAGTTGTATCCGAAGAAGAAAATACTATGATGGTTTTTTTTTTTTTTTTTGAGGAACAAGAAAATACTATGATGGTGGACGTGCTTCTCCGTGCCTGCGTATTCTGGGCTTGTGATATTGGGCTTTGGGCCAGCTGTTTCTGTGCGTTGTCCGTGGCCTGTATACGTGTGTCTGCGTGGTATATCAGGGAGAATTCGTTGGAAAGAAACTTCTGTTGCTATGCTCAAGCCTAACGGGGATAGCTTGCTCGGCCTCCTGTACACCAAGATAGAGCACGAGCTCACCTCACCAGGTCATGAACATAAATTAGAGCACGGGCAAATAGAGAAAATCGATCGACGAGACGAATTAGGCGGCGAATCGAGGCGTGGTTGCCAATCTGAAGAACGGCCTCGATCTTGTGCCTTTAGGACTGAGGGCAAAGAGAACTGAGGACGGTTGAAGCTTCAGGACCCCATGGCGGACCTGTATGCAATAACGTATTCGCTGGGTACCGGGGATGGTGGCGCGACGCGATGTGCGGCAAAACGCAGGTGAAGAAACTGTTTTGATTCCAAATTGAATAGGAAACGTTTAGCTTTTCCAATCGCACAAAAAAAATCACAAGAAACAGTTTAAAAAGATAAAACAATTCAATTTCACTGGAAAAAAAAAAGATTAGAGAAAATTTACCACCACAAAAGAGCCTAAGCTTCCCATCCTATTGCTCACTGCACCATACTTCTACAACAGAATGTACCAGCAACTCCGTAGAAACCAAAATCCAGAATCTCAAATTACCTGGCATAAAAATCAGGTACCGATTACCTCCCATACTCATACATAAGAACAGAAAACAAAGCGGAAGATGAGGACACGGTAAAATAAACAACACCCAGTTGCTTAACAAGAGACCAATGCACAAAGATGACAACGTCACGGCAATTAAATCATGCTTAGAGAAGCAGCCACTCGATAGCCATGGTATTTAACTCGAGATAATAAGGTTCAGTAGTACTGACCACCAGCTGCCACTATCAGTTTGACCATCATGAGTTCACAAACCCCACAGTGACTCCCAAAATACTTACAACCATTACGAGAACACATAAAGCAGAACATAGCAAGGTAGTAGGTACGACGCAAGCAACCACTGCTTGAACGCCCCTCTACTCGAAGGCCCACTGGTTCTCCCTGCGGATCTCCTCTTCCTCCTCAGGGGTGAAGTCGTTCTTGATGTTGAAGGTCTTGCGGATCTCCTCAGGAGTCTTGCCCTTGATCATGTCAGCGACAGTCTGGCAGGTAAGGTCCAGCAGCCCCTTGATGTTGAGGTAGTTTGCAGCCTGGAGAAGTAAAAATCACATGAGCAACATGTCAGGGTCAACACTCACAGCATCAACCAGAATCATCTAAGATACATATCAGTAGGCATGTTATATCAAAATTGCAACGTTAATGCTTATAGAATTAAAAAAGAACTGTGTGGAGCGCTTAAAGATTCAAAATCATTAATAAAAGTTATAAGCAGGTTGACATTCAACGCCTGCAGTCCAGAGGAAACATTCAAATAGACAAAAACAGAGGTCAATAATCAACATTCACATGTGGTAGGCCTTTGCCAGTTCCACATTATATGCATTACATCATTTTGATCTGAAGTAGTAATATCACAGATACAAGTTTAATTACGCTATATTAAAACCATTAAAGCCATCACAAATTTAAAAGCTAATCATGCTCACAAGACACTACACATAAGTTCTAGTGCCCCGTCATATCTGCATAAGTCGTCATATGTTTTGATACTATTAGAAGTGTTATGTTCCATCCACCTGCTCTCTAGTCCAGAAAGATTAAGAGCAACCAAATTCAGAAGCCATTATTTTGAAAGAAACACCAACCAGACAAAGCCACACAAATTTTACCGGCATGAATATTTTCCACATACAAAAATTGGACGGCCTGATGAGCATAGTCTCAAAGGTTGTGTTTGGTTGCTTGTATGGGGCTGTATCGTATATCCTGGATGAGGGGAAGAAGGCTGAGTGGATGCATTGAAAGTGAAAATGAGCATGTTTGGTTGGTTGCATGAGCAGATGCAGTGAACACTGCGAAAAGGTTTTGTTGCCTGTATGGGCGGATGCAAATGACCCTGCATGTGAGGGCCTGAAGCAAATGTATCCACCGAGCCTGTATAAGTAGATGAAACCAATCTGGGCGTATCCACTGAGCCAGGATGAGGGTGCACCGCTCATGCAGGCAACCATCCACCGGTGCAAGCAGGGGTCATGCGGGCAACCAAACACATCACAGACCAAAGAGACTAAACATTCAAATAAATTCAACTGTAATAGTACATCAAACACCACAATATCAAAATGGTAGCTGTCCGCAATGGAAACAATCAAAAATTCAATTGACCGAACTAAATCCAAACATTGACTTAGCAGCGATACAACCTGTCATACATCCATGAGATGATCCCAAAAATGCTAGAGCCACCACCATTTGTTTCCAATGTTAATCTCATATTATGCATAAAGTTTTCAAGTTTGACAAATTTGAGGCACTGACAAACCTAATACAATCTACCAAATGCAATATAGCAAGCCCCAATCGAGAAAACCCACAGACGCACATCCGAGAGCTCAAAATATTGTTTTTTTATTGCAAATGTTTATCTTTATTGGCAAAGTTCAGCGATTTAGGACCGACAATCCTAATCTAATCAAGTCTAACACAATACCACACCGCAATCGCACAGAAATGGCACAAAGGCAGCCGCTTTCAACCACAAACGAATCCAGATCTGCGAGGACAATCCCAGATCTAAAATTTTCGTCATTTCCCCACGCGCAGAAGGGCAGACCATAGGAGGAGAAAGGAATGGGAGCCTTACCAGGATGAGGTCAAAGAGGGTGGCCTGGTCGACCTTGACGAAGTCTGCATCCCAGTTCTTGAGGTCCTCGCCGGAGGCGGCGGTGGTGGAGGCGGAGCTGTTATTCGCGCCAGCGTCGTCGGAGCCGGCCTTGGCAGCCGCCGCCGCGGCATGGACGTGCTTGTTGCAGTACTCGATGACCTTGGAGAGGATCTTGGAGTTGACGTTGGGGAGCGGGATGCCGTTGTCGGCGCAGTCGTCCTCGATCATGTGGCGGATGGTCTGCGACTCCATCGCGACCGCCTCCTCCACCTCGAACTCCTCGCCGTCGGAGCTCTTGAGCGTGATCATCTTCTTCTCGCCCTCGGCCGCCATGGGGGTGGGTGGATCGGGACGGATCGGATCGGTCGCCGGGGAGGGAGGAGGACGAAACCCTAGCTCGAGCTGCGGCGCAACGAGATTGGCGAGGATTGGGGAGTGCGGCGGTGGAGACCCTTGGGGGATTATTATATAGAGGGGCCGAAAGGACTTTGCGACGATCCAACTGCTGGGAATCCCAGCTCGTTTCTAACGGTCAGGATTGCTTGGATGTGGCTCGAGAACCTTCCGTTCTTTTTTTTTTCCTCCAAAAATGTATGTATAGTATGACACGGTGCTATGTTTCGTTTATTGTTATGATTGTCAGATTATGAGACTCGAACTGTTTTATTTAATTTTATTACATAGATAATAAACTCATATTAAAGCCCATGGTGGCGTGTGGCACAGGAAGTCGGTAAACTGTTAATTCGGATCGATTAATGCGGTTAAGAGAAACTTCGGATCGGACTGTTTTATTAATGCGTCCCGCCTGCCCCCACACCTAGCACGCACAAGCGCACACTCCACACGTGCGCAGCTCGCAGGCCGCCTTCCCGCGCGTGTCCTACCGCTATATGCTTTTGCACACGCCGCTTGTCTTTGGCCCCTTGCTTGCGTTGCGGATGGGGAGCGAGGATATGGAGTAGACTAGGTTTACCGTGAAGGGGATTGGGATTTTATACATGGGCCGGCTATTGTAAGGAGTATGGTTGTTGGGCCTTCTCTGTATGGGCCGGCTATTGTAAGGAGATTGGGATTTACAAGCTGTGTTGTAACTTCAGTCAATTCGGCTTGAGCCCTTAGAAACTGAATTAATCCCTGTTAGATGGATTTATCAGATTCATCAACCGAATTAATCACGATTAATCAAAATTAACAGAAATTTTAGGTATTTCTGGTTCGGTTTTCGGTTTAACCACGCCCTCCCCTAGTGATGCAGTGGAAAGATGGCACCTGAATCATTGCACACTCAATAAGTAAAATGCATGTCACTATCAGAATTTGCAAAACTCTCTAGTATCACACAGACTCAGCCCCCCCCCCCCCCCCCCCAACACACACATGGATTGTAAGCATTGGTTGAGGGTAGCCGATCATAGTTGTTGGGGGCTCGGTTGCTAGTGGGTGTGGCGTGCGGCAACAGTGCAGTGTGGATTGTCACGATCTCACGGTGGCATCATCGGCTTGGTCCTTCGTTGTTCACTGACAATACTTATTGCTCCGTTCCTAGCATATATAGCTGTTACTGGCATTCTCGGATCGATCTCAATTCCAAGTCCGAAGAGGGGGAGGGGGGAGGTAGCGTGTGGTCGTGTTTTCCTCGTGATTCATTGAGGAATTTGAACATCTATTTGCTACACGCGTACAAGAAAGGGTTGACTTCAGATTTGATCTTGTAATTCATGCGGTAGTTGGTGGTGGTCTACGTTGTGCATATCTGGATCTTCAACTTGGAGGAATGGCGATTGTGGTGGGTGGTCTGAGTATGGATGTCTGATATGTAGTTTGGGGGTACTATTGTGAAAACTCTTCTTAGTTAATTGCTAATGCCGACAACGAACATGTCTTGTTGAAGGTGTCATCGTGATGCCCCATTTTCATCAAATCGTAGGACTAAGGGTGAAAACCTAGTACCATGGCACATCTTCAATGTCAGGACATTCATGAAGTTTTGAAGTTATTTGCACGTGTGGCTGCGTCTGACAGATTGGTTGTCCAGATCACTATCATTGTGTCTGCTTGGTTGTCTCCAACCGTTATCAATTCTTTCTTCGCTATTTGCCGGTTGGGTGTGCTTTAATTCAATCAAGGATGTTGTATGTGAATGGATTGACAGTTGCTCGAGTGTGTTCTATCCCATGGTGAAAGAAAATACATATAGAGTTGACCGTACTCGAGAAATAACGTTAGAAGACAATAAAAGTTGCGGGCAGGTGACTTTTTCTTTTTCTTTTTTGTTTTGTTTCATCGGTGTATCTTTTTGTGTCGACTATTCTCTAGAGGCTAAAGCCAAAATTAATAACATTTTCCTATTATCTAAACAAAATCAGACACACTGTGAAGCAGGTGGATTACACTCGAGAACAACTTCCCCAAGGGTAGGCACCTTTTTTTTAAGTGGAACAGCAATTCCATTACTCAACAGGCGCCAAATCGTTGGCTAACAAGTTACAATACAAATCGGAAGGACACCAACAACTGGGTCGTCCCCCTCGGAGCACTCACGCCCCAGCGCAGCCAATGCATGCGCCACTTTATTACAGTTTCTAGGAACAAATTCAAATCTAAACCAACTAAAATTATTGGACACCACTTCCTTCAACTCCCGGATCAATTCTCCAAAAAAAATAAAATCCCGGATCAAACTCCCTGCTGCAGATAGGTCGAAAGCATCTGAAGTTCCACCGCTTCACCATCAGGGCGTCAGTTTCAATCACCGCCCTGCTAATGCCCAGTTCCACTGCTGCCTGTGTTCCTTGGAGGCATGCTATGACTTCGGCTTGGAAAGAGTCAAGAAGATGATCCACTCTTCCTCTCCCCGCTGAAACAACGTCACCATCAGCGTCCCGAATAATGAATCCCCATCCACCCGCCTTCGCGATTTCATCAAAAGCAGCATCACAATTTATTTTCAGCACTTCGCTTTCAGGCCTCTTCCACCTATAGCCTCCTTCGCTTGTCTAGCTCCCTTTTCCTTTCTGAAAATGTTCTTGACTTCCCCGACATAGATAGCAGTGTTCCTTGCTATGATGGCCGGAGGTCTCTGTTTCTCACCTTCCCGGACTCTGTTCCTTTCAGTCCACCATGACCACATCGCCACTGAGAGCTTTAGTTGGATATCTTCCCCTTGTGCCAGTATGAATTCAACCACCTCCCTTGCCGAACCCATCTCAGCCAGCTGTTCCCTCTCCTTGTTCATGTTCAGACTTGCCCATAGCTCTTTGACTTGCTTGCATTTGAAGTACAGGTGGCAGCCATCCTCGTCGACCTTTTGGCAGAGCACACACTTCGTGTTCAGTTTCATACCTCTGTGCTGAAGATTGATTCGCAGTGCGTGGCTGTTATGTGCAACCCTCCACAAGAAGTGTTTGATCTTCCCTGGGACTTTCATATGCCATAGCTTGTTCCAGCATTCCTCCCCCCTACTGCTGTTACTGCTCGAAGGCTGACCACATGTCATACCGTTTCTGCAAACCTTGTACGCACTTCGGATTGAGAACAAACCGTTGTTGTCAAACTGCCAGGCCAGTGTATTCTCACGTCCTTCATGTACGGTGAGTGCAAGTATAGGCATGCGTCCTCATCCAGAACGTGTCCCTAATGAGTTGTTCGTCCCATGCGCCTGTAACAGGATTTATCAGTTCTGACACCTCATTCAGGAGACACTGACCTCTTGGGGTCATCGGTGATGTAGCATAATCCCTCGGCAGCCATGAATCATTTCAGATGTTAATATTGCTATCATCTCTCAATCTCCACACAACACCCTTCTGTAGCAAATTAATGCCCTTCAAAATGCTTCTCCATGCGTATGAAATCCCATGCTTCGGTGTAGGGCTGGGCGCGGTTAACCGGTTTAACCGTCAACCGAACTGACTGAACCAAAATATGCGGTTAAATCGGTTTTTGGTCATGCGTGTGGTTAATGTTTTGCTGCTGTTCGGTTTTCGGTCATGCGTGCGGTTATCGTTTTGGGCTAACTGAACTAACCGCAATACCCGAAATCTTGGCCCAAGAGTGGTTGTCCGGTGTCCCAGCAAGCAAAAGGCCCGGCCCATCCCAATAGAAACCCTTGGTCAGTCGCCCTCCTGGCCTCCTGCTGCCTCCCCCCGCACGACGCAGTCAAACGCACGCAACGCCGCCGTCGCCGCACGACAACGCCGGACGCCGCCGCCTGCCCCTCACTGGCGTCCCTACTGCCTCCCCCGCACGGCAACGCCGCCGCCTCCCCCTCACCGCTGCCTCCCTCCTCACGCCGCGCCCGCACCCTGAGGCTCGACGGCCGCCGTCCGGTGTTGCTCGACGGGGGAGCAGCGATCTGTGAGCAGGCACAGGCAACTCACACCGAAGAACGGCGGCAGTTACGCAACTCTCCTCCAATGTATGTTCATGTCCTGTTTGTTTGATTCAGAACACTTCTTGCTTGAATGCCACGACCCTGATGTGTGATTTTCGATTTGTTAAACCTGTACAGATGGGGGAGAGTGAGGAGGTGTTGGGTCTGATGCTGGGTGAGAAGATTAACCGTGATGTTCAATTTGCTTCCTGATGAACAAATTGCGGTGATTAACCGATTAACCGAAGTGATTAACCGTAACCGAAGTGTGCGGTTAATGGTTTTTTGTGTACTAAATCGGTTGGCATTTCCCATTAACCGAAGTTTTCTTTGGCCGAATTAACCGACCCGAATTAATCGTATTAATCGAATGCCCAGGCCTACTTGGGTGTAGCTTCAAGGCAGCTGGTGTTAGCAAAGTACTTAGCCTTTAAAATTTTTGCACATAAAGAATCTGGGTTCTGGACAAGCCTCCATCCCTGCTTAGCAAGCATAGCGAGATTAAAAGCATGGATGCCTCTGAAGCCGAGCCCTCCCTTCTTCTTCGGCAATATCATTTTCTCCCAGCTGAGCCAATGAATTCTGTGCTTTCCTTCCTGTTGATTCCACCAGTACCGGCATATTAGTGTGCTGATTTGGTCACAGATGTTCTTGGTTAGGTTGAAACAGCCCATCACAAAGGTGGGAATAGCATGTGTGACCGCCTTAATCAGAATCGCCTCATTCTTGGAAGTTGCAGTTTCCTATGTGTCCTTCTGAGGGTGGACACTCAACTAAATACTTGTTTTCCAAATATTTTTATTTGTTTTCTTTGATCAAATCTTCTCTGCACCACAACATTACAATCCTGATCCTTAGCTCTCGTGACCACGGGCAGAGCCCAAATGAAGACCATCCCCCCCCCCCCCCCCCCCCCCCCCCCCCCATTTTTTTTCTCTTGAGTGTCCAGCGTGTAAACATGCATATTAGCACTAGCCAAAGGTAAGCACAAAGGAATGCATGGCCTAAATGAAGCCATTGGCCCTTTGAGGCATCAATCGCTCTGTAGCTTTTCTTTCTCAAGGAGCAGCAGCAGCAATTGTTGTTCAAACCACGCTAATAAGGGACATTACTGAACTAAAGGTTCAGGTTTAGCGCGGAATTAATAACATAAATCAAACACTGAGATGTGCATGTCAGACTCATTAAACAAAACTAGAAATTTGATTTCTGAAAAATATTATTGTTAAAATACACCCACGGTCCATACACACTCTAACGCCAACAGAGAGGTTGACCTTGAGATTCTCAAATTACCTACCACAAAAAAAAAAACCTTAGATGTAACACATGTGTTGAGTCTCATAATTAAACCTATATAGGATCGTTCCATCACCAGAAAACACACCATAGCAGATATATTGAAATGGATTTAATGCAATGGAACAAGAATTCAGTCTATATAGTGTATACATACATGAAAAATATAGCAGCAAATATAGAAATGCAAGATATGAGTATGTCCGTAGATAAAGACAAAGTCCAACTTTTCTATCTAAACCCTTAAAGAACCAGTTTAGAAAAATACAGTTTTCACCTGCCAAATTGTACCCAAGTGAAAATTAACCCTTGATCTAAAAGGTCACCCTTAATATCTACCATCGGATCCTGCCATGCTGGGCCCGGGTCCGCGGAAGGGTGGACAGTGGAGGTGGACAAATATCCAAATTAGTTCATTTTTGTATGACGATTGTAATTTTTTTTACACCCATCGTACCTCCACCCGCACCCCCACCTCCCACCTCCTTTCATTACGTTCAAAAAAATCAAAGGCACAATACAATTTTTAGAAAGTTTTCATTCCTGATTATAGCAGGTGACGGGATTAAAGGAACGGTATTAATTATGTTTCCTTTCCTTATTACCTTCCTTTCCTTTCCTTTCCTTGTTACCCACGTCCGGGCAATTCATCCCAGATTTCTCTCCCCTTATTACCTTCCTTTGCTTGATCTTGTTCCTTCTTCCTGGCTTTGGATTCCCGCAGGCGAGTAAGTTTCCTTACGAAAGCTTCTTCGCAGACCAGAAGGCGATCCCTTCTTCCAATCCTCCGCGCGGCCGAACGCCTCGATTTTCTTCCATGATCTCCACGCAAAACGCCATGTGTGAGGTTGGAGACTGCGAGGTCCACGGCGGCAGCAGCGAGATCCACGGCGTCCTACGGCCGCCACGCACTGCTCCTCTCCCCAACGGTGGAAATTTCTTCTGCACATCGAGATCCACGGCCACGGAGGCGACGAGATCCACTAGCTCCTCCATCCCCTGCTCCGTGTCGCTCGTGCATCTGCAACCTTGAGCTGCTCGTCGCCTCCCTGCATCCCAGCATCCCCGTACTTTTCGTCTGGCAAGCAACGTGCGGTCCTCCCTCCTCGTTTATTCTCTACGCATCCCTCAATTTTCTGCTTCTTAGTGCTTTGTGCTGTGCATATGTAGAATCGGTTGATGGATTAGTTCCCTACTTTGTCCCCTGCTTGTAGATCTGCACCCATGGAAAGCTGATTGACATATTTTCTTCTCTGTTTAACAGGAAATGCTGCAGAATGCGAGTTGATTTTATTTTCTCTCTTTGGAACTGGTGAGTCTTGAGATAATTTTCTCCCTAAGATAACTGTGATATCTTGGTTTGTGCAGTGAGTAAACTCTAGATAGTGAACAGCAGCCCTTGTACGAACACTGAAGTAAATGTGGCTTTCTCCCAATATATTCAAATGTGATTAGTGGCTGCCTACATGTACATCTGCTACTGACTCTCGCTCTGCCCCAATCCTTTTATCTGATCCTACTGTTAATACCTATGTCAGCTTTGGGGCAGAAGTTGAATTACACAATACTGAAGTGATCACTGCAGCATGGATGACTGAAGGCGTTTAGGTTCCATTCTCAACAACAGCACGTCCTGCTCAAGGGTCTCTGTTTTGCAAGGTGTCCCTTAAAAGATCAAAGTTTATGAAAAACCAAACGCACTATTTTCTTTGTGCTATAGCACTACGGCCAAATAGCTCAATTTTTGTTTTGCCTTGGAAACTCAATTTTTATATTTATTTATTATTATCTTTCATCTGTATGATTCTCTAGGATGTTTGATCCTGCGATCCACACAACAGATCAGATGGGCCTAAAGTAGGGTTTATATCAGTTGAGCAGTGGACATTTGTTTGGTGTATGTTGCGGCACACTACTCTTCTGAATTCTTGTATCAGTTGATTTTATTTGTTTCTTTTTTCAAGTAGTCTTTGCAGGCTGTATGGAATATTTATTTATCCTTTCCTCTTCGTTATTTTTACCAGTCACAGAAAATTGTTGTTTAATTTGGAGTGTTAAGGGCATGCTTGCTGTATGAGGTACTCATTTTTTGTTGTGGCGTTCTAGGCCTCAATGTATTATCCCTTTTCCCTATTTATTCATCTTCTTGAGTGCATATCCACAGTGCTACTGTTTGTAGGCATAATTTTGATGAAAACAAATTTGTTTTTTCATAAATTTTGTATATAGCTAACATCTTTTAGTAAGCACTTGTACAAATTACAGTTTTTAGTTACTGGAAGATGTGTGTTAGTGGAATATTATGGAGCATTCGATATCCTAGGTGGCACAAGTTTCATTGAATCTTCCACAAGCGACACTGATTGCAGAGCTGATAACATTTTTCAGGCTATCGATTTCCAAAGAAATAACAGCTGATTGCCGGCTACCCTGTACCTTGCTATAGCATCCCTACACAGGTGTTGTAATCGCTTTCTTTAAGCTGATGGCTACCCCTGTTTGAAGTGTGAAAAGTCTGAATGGGTGTGTTGCTATGGCTCGTAGACATCTCTGGAAGATGACCATTCATGTGTTTTCTTTTCTTTGATCAATAATATTGGATATGGATTAAAGTATTATAGAAGGGCAGTTGTTTTAGATCTGAAAAACAAAGATACAGAAATCTCTAATTAACGTGCTGATAACTTTTTCAGAATCAAATATCTCTAATTAATGTTGAAAGGAAACTTGAGGTTTTCTAGAGAAACTGTAAAAAGCTTTCCAGCTAAGACGTGAGTTTCTATGATATGAAGAATTGTTTCCATAAGCATGTACAAAACCTCCTTATGGCAATTTTGCTTCTTCTTTTTTTGACAATTGGCAATATGAACATCTGATTGTAGTGTGTGACTGTGCTCTTGTCGATAAGGCCTAATCTTGTGACAAATCCGATCAGAACAAGTAATGGTTGTGCAAGAACTGTTCCCAGTCATACCGTAGCGTAAAATCATAGAATTCTTAATATACTTGCTAGAAGGAACTTTGGTTATTATTGTGATAGATGGGAAATTTATATGGGATCCAAAGTGTTTAAGGTTTTGAAGCCTGGCATATTATTATTTCCTTAAGGAATTGTGCAATAAAGGTGCACTTGGTACTAAATAGTAACGCCATATACTGTTGATTCTTTGAATAAGTTTATTATTTTCCTTAAGTCATAATTTTTGAAGTACTAAGAGATTGCGAGGTGTTAAATGAAGTTTTATTTTGTCATTTTTGAGAAGTAAAAAATTACCTCTGCCAAAATTCCCTTGTGATTTCATAGTGTTTTTAGGGAAAAAAAAATTCGCAACCAAATGACTGGGGACATAGCCATTATATGTGCGAATGACAATTTTCATCTCCTGTAGCGATGCACGAGCAAATTCTTGTGCTATATATGTATATCACGCAGTTTAGATATGGAAATTCATAGTTACCATGATGTATCATTTAACTATATGTAGAAAATGAAATTTTAATTTATGATGCTAAGAGCTTGCTTACTGGTTATTTGTTTTTGAACACAATATTTTCTCACTATTGCCTGCTTACCTCTCATATCCTCAAATTATTTAAATCCAGGTGTTCTTGTCACTACTTGATATAGCAAAATTATTTTTGAGCCCAACAGGCCAGAAACTGGCGCAATGAGAGGTAAATATAGCAACATTGTGTTCTGGTCCATTTCATTTTTTGTAACCTATAACTGAATTGACATTGATTTTTTTCTTCATTAAATTGTAGGATTTCAAACGCGTCTAACAAATGTATCTCATCAAGCACGTCAGTTTGGCCGTGACCACCTGAAAGATACAAATGTGCTTTGAGGTTGTATTAAAATGAAGACTCAATTAAATATGGTCGCTATCGTTACCGACAATGAATAAGAACTATGAGCCACGTTATGTCTTTTATGTCTCAAAGTCCATTAGCGTCTTTAATTTCAAACAATGTCGTTATTTTATCAGATTCTTGAGCCTGTCATTTTAACGTCGTTATGGTATTTAAATGCAATAATTTGTCAGAAGTGTGTTTTTTATGATACGTACACGGTACATCATATTATTTTTATTTATGATACAGTCCTACTAAGTGATGTCATTTGGTCGGACACGTGCGTGGCGCACGTGCATTTTCACTAGTGAGAGTAAAGTTTCCTGTTCAAAACATAGAGACAATTCATATGTGCGGTTTTTTACATCACGTGTTGGAGCTTTTGTAACTTGTTGCAAAACTTTTCCCTTTTTTCTCTTGGTGGCTGCACCGATGTAAAAATACATACATACGTACATCTATTGCTCAAAAACCACCTACAGTTTTATTGGATCTTTAACCAAAATGTAATTTATTTTTCAAAATTATTTTCTAAAATTAAAACAAAACTATCATATATGCATATTTCCGGCAGCCAAGCGATTGTGGCCACGTACCCCCCGCAAACGTTATATACCGCGCGTGCGGTATTAGTTACCTACCGCGCGCGCGGTTTTGAGCCAAATTCAATGTGGGTTTCGGCCCGTCAACGTTCAGGTCGTCTTCCTCGTGAGTCACGGGCTGCTCTTTCCCGTTGGTCTGGTCTTGCTGGCTGCTCCTCCCCGCCTGCTGCTCTTCCTTGCTGATGTGCTCCTGCCACTCCTCCCTCGCTGCTGCCATCGCTCTTTTTATCCATGTCTAACATCGACTGTAATGCTCGAACTTTGAAGCCCGACGTTCTGCATCGAGCTCCGCCTCCGCCTCGCTCTAGAACAATTGAATTACTTGCCCAGAACAACTGGTTTCCATGCCCAGAACAATTAGATTCCATGCCTAGAACAATGAATTTGGCTGCCAGAACAATTGGATTCCAAACCTAGAACAATGGATTTTCATGTCTAGAACAATTCGATTCATGCCCAAAACAATTAAGTTTTCTGCGCGATGTAGCGCGGCGGGGCGCCGAGCGGAGCAGCGGTGCGCAGCGCGACGCGGCGTGGAGCGAAGCGGTGGTGCGCGGCGGCGGCGTTGCCCGGCGGGGCGTGACGCGGTGAGGCTGGGCGCATGGGCCGTTTCCGCTTCGTGGGCTGCACCCACTTCAGGGGACACCGCGCGCGGTAATTAGTTACTGCAGCGCGCGCGGTGTCCAAACCGTCCCCGTACCCCCTGCCTGACTCGCGAACTCACCACATGTGCGGAGCACGCCGCACGCGAGCCGCTCGACGTTTGACGCCCACCGGCCACCGCTGACTGCTCCCGACGTTATCCAACTCTATCGCTTCATCTGCTCTGCCCACCACCACCTGCTCGCGCCGCCGCAGCGTCCCCTGGCATGGCGGCCCTCCGTCCCCGCGTGGCGGCGGCCGCCCCCTCCGGTAGCCTCCGGAAGGCCGCCGTCCGTCGGGGCCCATGCCGCGCGTCGCCGTCACCGTTCAGCTGCTCGCCGTGCTGCCTGCCGCAGGTTCTTGGACTTCACTTTCCCTCTTCATTTCTGTTCTTTTCTGGCATATATAGGCGCTGAAATTCAAATTGAAGGGATTTGAGTGAATCTGTGTTGAGTCAGGAGGTCGCTAAAGCTGTCTTGGGGGATTCCATGATTTGATTATGTGTGTGCTTGGTAGTTGTAGGGGTTCTGAGCCTAGAATGACTTTTGGGTGGGCAAGTAGGAGTTATTTGATTCGTTTTGGACATTGAGTTTACTTAAATTAAGGTATGTCTGAGTTTATCTTAAGAATTGCATTCCACTTCGTTGTAGAATAGACTGTATTTCCTTTTCTAAAAAAGAATAGACTGTATTTGAAATCAGTATGATGACCAAATTGTATATGTTACAGTTAGGCTTTTGAGTTGCTAAAAACCAAAGCATCTATAAGTAACTAAAGCAACGCTGGATATGAGTTGACACAACATGCAAACCATGGTCACATGTACGATGTCTTTTTACTTCCTTCTCCCAGATAAGTAAGCCTGAACTCTGGTCTTTCCAAAATCATCATACTGAGCTAAGCAATTTGAAACAGAATAGAAACTCTTCACCTGAACTATGCAATGCCAGACAATTGTTGAAAGTTAGGTTTGATCGCCACCCATGTTTTTGAGGTGTTGCCTAGGCGTTGTGAGGGGGGTGGGTCGCCACAGGACGCCACAGGGTTTAGTTACGCCACAACGCCAAGGCGTGAGGGGGGTGGATCGCCATAGGACGCCGTAACGCCATAACAACATGGATTGTGACTAATCTAGTCATTCTAACAAACTAAAATTGCATCAATGCTGAATTGAAGTTTAGAAAATCGTAATCTCAAAAACAACTCATCTCAGAATGTAATTGGCTCTGTCCGTCACCAATACCTGTTAGTATAATTTTTAATCTAGGTTATATCTTTGAAACTTCGATTGTTTACTCTGCAAGTATAGTATCATGAAATGTTTCCTTTTCAACTCTAAAATGCAGGGTAACGTTTTGAATTGGAAATCTAGATGCGCAGCGAAGACGTTATTCAGTACAGTAGCTAGAGCAAAGCATGATGATTCTTATTTTGAAAGTGTGGACGCGCCACTTGAGCCCCAAACGTGGGAAGGGAGTTTCTTGTGTGGTTTATTGAAGAACCTGCCACACATTTTTCTGGCTTCTGCAGCAAAGCAACTGCAAGAACTGTCTAATCAAAGAGAAGACACCTTGAACCGGTGGGAACATAGTGTCGGTTCTAATGAGGACTGTCTTCACAGGTATGTACTTAATATTTGGTTTAACATGTAGCCTCAGTTCTTCTGCTTGCATCATTCTGTTCTCAAAATTAGTCTGTGCACATTGCCAACAATAATTTTGACCACAAACTGTCATGCTCTTTTGTGAACTTGTGATCGCTCAATGCGTCAGCATATATTTTATCTATTTTCCAAAAGATAAATATTTATTTGATGAATCAATTGCACTATTAGCATCTGTAGAAACAAATTAAGTAAATGCGTAAAATAGAGAATAGATTGCAGCATAGCAATGCAACAGTACATCAGTTCGGTGTTATACGTTGCAACTGAGACTGATTCAGGTCAAGATTGAGTTACTAGAAATTCTGTTACGAGCGGGAACTGCTATTGCCTAAAGAAAGAATGAGAGGGGTGTGGACTAGGGAATTGCCTAGATGTCACATGTATGATGTTTGTTTGGGAGCTTCACTTTTAGAATTTACTGAATCTAGTTGGCAAAATTCGTTATGAGGACCATGCTAAAAGGATGCTCTGATTTTAGCAAACAGTACCAGATACTGTAAATCTTTTCTAGTGTACTAAACAGATTACTTTTTTTGGTATTGTATTTGGTCTAGATAACTAATTAATTTGTTGGGAACCCTTACAAATAGGAGGATTGCTGAAATGAAGGAGCAGGAATGTCAGAATGCTATTGAGGACATCATGTACGTGCTAATTGTTTACAAGTTTTTCAAGATTGAAGTTCCAATGGTTCCAAATCTGTCAAAACTAATCAGCAACAGAAGATTAGAGCTATGGCCTTCAAGGGAGACAGATCTTGAATCCATTCATGGACCTCAGGTGCTAGAACTAATCAGGGAACACTTGACTAGCATCATCAGATGGGTGCACAGAAATGGTCCCAAGATCAATCGCTCAACACTTCGGATTAAAAGACTGCAATTCAGTCGGATATATTCCGCTTCTATAATGTTTGGATACTTTCTGAAATCTGTCAGCATTAGGCATCGTTTGGAGCTGACTCTAACTCGCTCACAAGAAATTCCACCTCCAATTCAGTTTCTGAATGCTCAACTTCCAGGCACACAGAATAAAGAACAGGAAGAGGCCATTGGAGGTTCTGGGGAAATGTCATCTTCTTCAAAACCAAGTTCCGTTGTCAACCCAAGTGACTTGAAAGGTTACATGATGGGCTTTGATCCAAAGACCTTGCAGCTTTGCGCGAAGCTGCGCTCCTGCGAAGCTTCTAATCTTATCGAGAAGCACAGCTGGGCTCTCTTTGGAGAGAACATGGAATTTTCCCAAGAGAATGATGAAGCGGTTATAGTTGATCCGTCAACCCTAAAAAGGTTGTTGCTTGAAGCCATTGCATTCGGCTCCTTCCTTTGGGACGTTGAAGACTATGTGGACGAGATTTACAAGTTGTCGGAGAGCTAAGAAAGTGCAACAGGATGTTCCTGCAGCCTTGTAGATATGAAGCTAGTTGCTGGAGATTTTCCTGACGCATTGTATAGATATGATTGGCTGTTTTGTACATGTACATTTTCATCTCAAAAATGCTTTGCTTTGGAGGGGTGCTTCACTGGGATACTGCCCATTGTACAAAGTTTTGATGTAGTCCTTGCAGTGGGGAACAGCTAGTACATCTCTCTCGAGATTTGGTGTTTGTTTCTGTAGTTCTGTAGTGTTACTGCATTGACAGCTCTACTCGAGTATATCCAATCCAAGAAATGTTGCTACTTGAGATTTGTCCATGCCTTCTTATCTTCTATTTTATGGTACTCTACTGGCATTACCATCCCTTGTGAAACATCATGCTTCAGAACTCGAATTGAGTACGCCTGGCATAATTTCACAGGACTAGATAACAAGCATCTTGGGCTGCATGCCTAGCTACGCAGTAGGAGTGGAGGACTACCAGCCATCCAAGCTTGCAGTTGCAGTCGTGCAGGCAACTGGACATCTCGTGATCTCATGAACCGCCAAAAATGAACATGACACCTGAGAGAGGAGGCCAAATTCAGGCCATCAAAGCCAAGAACACTGGAATTTTTTCAGTTGCATAAAGAAAACTTGTATGCGATGGCCTAGTTTAAACTTCACAAAGCATTTAACCTAATCCTTTGCTAAAAAGAAAAAAGAATTTAACGTAATAAAGTAGCAGACTTTTTCTAAGTTCTCAAACAAAATTATGGTTAGCCTCCAATCATTTTTAAACCTCAGCCCACACCATTGCAGTCGCTCGCAGGACACACAGACAGTTGCCTACAACTTGCTGTCCTGCAATGCATTTAAGGCCACCTCCTCCCCTATCTCACTCACAGGACCAGAGCCCCCGCCATCAAGGGAAACAGCAAAGATCCAGTGCAGAGAGAAAGCAACAAGCTCCATGGCGCTCTGAACACAAGGAGAAACAAAGAGAAGGGAGATCTCGGAAGGCTCTCTCTCTCTCCCACAATGCCGGCAGCCACCAAGCTGATCTCGCTCCTGCTGGTGCTGCTGCTGGTCCTGCTCCTCCATGGGAGAGGGGCCAAGTGCATAGGCCTGGGCATGGAGGCGACGGTGGAGATGGAGATGGACTCGGAGGCTCACCGGCGGCTGCTGTGGGAAGCGGCCAGCGGCCGGAGGTACATCAGCTACGCCGCGCTGAGGAGCGACGCGGTGCCGTGCTCCAGGCCTGGCGTGCCGTACTACAATTGCAGGATCACCACCACGGCCAACCCCTACACCAGGGGATGCGAGAGCATCACCAGGTGCAGGGAGGCGGCAGATCCCTAGGCTGCTGTTGGTGGAGGACTGCAATGTGTGGCTTGTTCCAGTGTAATCTTCTTCTTCTTCTTTTTTCTGTCTTTTTCATGGTCCTTCCTCCTTTGCTGGAATATTAGTAAGTGTAGTAAGGAGGGTTAATGGATGATGATGAGCTACGTGTTTGAGGACGCAACTATCTTTTTTTTTTATTATTATTTTTTACCTCACTTGTTTGCTACTGGTGAGGTGAATGTGTGTGTACATGTAGTATGTGAGATTGTCTGGTGGTAAATCATCAGAGTACCCTAATCCCATGTATAATGGGTTGGGATTTGTGCGCTAAGTTGGCAGATGTTTATGAACAATGCTACAAATTACTTTCATCTTGAGAAAAACATGAACACCCATATGCTTGCTTAAGTAATTTATTTCTGTTTTATCCCCAAAAAAAAATCTTTCGTCGTGATACTTGGTGCACCTCTTGTTGGTTACTATGGGAAAGTAATTAGCAGCGTGAGAAAAGGAAGTGTTGATGCCACTGCTTTCACAGAGTGTTCTTGAGGACATACAACCATGTTAGTAGAAACCAATAATGTTCCTTCTTGAGTTTATCATGTCCTAATACATCGGTTTAAAGTTTGATAAATTTTGGTGATATAAAAGCATAACTTCTTTTTCTTCCACTATGTTACTATGATAACCACCAGCCAGGACCAGGAACCGTCAGCTCCATGCCTCTCAGCATCACTGGTACTGGAAAAGAAATCGTTGTGCTGTATGCAGCTATCCTTTTGCTTCATTCAGAGCTCACATGGACGCACCGAAGCGCTGCAGGATTATCCCCGTTTTTCAACCGGCCAGAGCCGGGAGGCCCGGGACACGCCCAGCCGGGTCCCTGACCCTGACAAGGAATTGGCTCTTGTCTGCTGCCTCTGCATATACTGAACGGTCAACTATGCGGCGGTAGATATTCCTGTGCTGCCGACAATGGTCAGGTTTCACCATGTAACCTCGTCAGCTCAAATTAGTGGTTTTAAACGTAGACGAACCTTTAAATTCGAGTAAGTGAAACAAACGAACTTGTAGAACGCTTAAGTTTCACATGGATTCATCTCCAGACTTCAGTTCAGATTTTTCTTTTTCGGTTAGTTTCGTCCAGTCACCCCAGTGACAGTGATCCCACACCCTTGCCCCGGTCACGATCCCAGATCCGCGGATGGCGACGCCTGTGGAATGAAATTGTTTGCAGTGGGCACCGACGCTTTTCCATTATTGTGGCAGCAGCGTGGCCACCTTCACCTACCGGCTACCGCCGCGTGATACAGATCCACTGATCCACGTACAATTTTTTTTCGAAACGAGATTACCCACCCCCACCCAGAAGGCGGGGGTCCAAAGTATCAGTTTTACAGCACGAGATCGCGAAAAAAGACAGAAACAGAAAGGCTTTTCTTTTTTTTTTGAACGGAAGCGGCACGAGATTGTGCCGTTTTCATTAATTAAAGAAGGAGTACATGGGCCCCAGTGGGGTCAAGAACGACTCACTCTGATTTACACTAGCAAAATAAAAACATCTCTGAGAGACTCAAAACCAACATATCAGCTATGCAGACAACATTTGTGATAAGTGTTTTGCACCCGCCAGGCACCAAATCCTTGCTTCCTCTTTGATCTTTGCTAGCAGTGATACCACTGGGAGTTCCTTATGTTAAAAAATACGGGTGTTCCGTTCATTCCAAATCTCCCAGTTCACCAAAAGGATTAGCGACCGCAGGCCCTTCCGTGGCACATTTGGTGAAGCAGCCATTGTCGTCCACCACTGGTTTACTGTATCCGTTTGTGGCCAATTAGCAGGGTCAGAAAGGCTTTTCTAGCCCCAATCTAGTACCAGCTCTCTAGAAATACCAGATTGGGGGAAGATAGCCAGGTCGAAGCGACCACTTACAGCAGTTTAACTACTACAAGGATAACAGTACTCAAAATGCTAAACTGAGATAGCCTAAAGCGAAACTACGCGCCGAAAGGTCATTTGATCAGGGTCTCTCCTTGCATCCATTGTTCACTGTCCGTATTCCTCCTCGCCGCTCCCGTCCTCGCCGTCTTGACTTGTGGAAGCATCGGCGTCTTGAATTGTCCTCACTATTCTGCATCTCCCTTGCCTGTTGAGGATTCCGATTGCTGTTCGAAGCATTGTCGCTGCTCCTGCCTTGAGCACTTCCCCCATCTCAACTGGATATAGACCTGCCCAATAACGCAAAAAAGAGCACACATGAAAGATTATATCACAAGGGTGTTTTATCAATTTCTTATCAAAACAAGCACGATTTCGTGCTTTCCATATTGCCCAGCATATAGCTGCTAATCCTTCCGTATAGAATTTATCTCCACCTGGCAGCACATTTCTTATCCATTGCCAGAATTGTGGCAGATTAGAAGGTCTCGAGGAGGCATTAAAACAAAGAGCCACAATCCCCCACACTACTTTTGAAACACAACATCCAAAAAGGAGATGGTCCAGAGTTTCTTCTTCTGAACAAAAATAACAAGTAGGATCACCTTGCCACTTCCTTTTGACCATGTTATCTTTTGTTAGGATAGCATCATTCTCAATCAACCACATAAAGATTTTTATCTTTTGTGGTAGTTTAGCCTTCCAGATATGCTTATAAGAGGAACCATTATCATTCCTTGTGAGGTGATCATAAATTGACTTTACAGTGAATTGTCCACTGGATGTCCAGAGCCATTTCGCTTTATCATTATCAGCTGTCAGTGTTTGCTCATTTAGCCTACCAGCTAGACTGTACCATTGCTCATGTAGGATAATAGGTAGGTTTCTAAATGAAAGTGACTATTGATTATTAGCACATTCGGCCACTGTAATCTCTTGGTCAACACAGTAAAGATTCCTTTCCTAGCCAAGTGTCAGACCAGAACCTGTAAATTACTCCACTGTAAAGCGCATGACACGCCGAACCTGCCATACGTACGTCGTACCTGCATACACAGGGCCGGTGACAAGCTGAGGTTCATCGGCTCATCGCATCGCAGCCACAACAGAGCGCGAAAGAATTTCGCTAGTGACATCTTCACTTGCGCAAGAAAGAAGGCACGCATGCTAGTTACACCCTTTCTCAATTCCAAGTCCCAGAGACGACATCCAATGCCAAGAAAGACGGCAGAACTCAAGCTATGGATTGACCAGGAGCAGGCAGAAACCAAACCACAGGCCTATTATTGGCAAACACCCGACTTACATATTTCCCAAATGATTCCAAACGAAAGATTCCTAGAAGAAAATAAAATTGGTGGAACTGAGGGAGGCAACCAAACCAAGAAGAGGCAGGAAGCGTTTATGAACCTATCATCTGACGAGCAGACAAAATCCATAAGGCATCATGATGATCATCATTGGGGCGGCGACGCGAAGGCGGCGCGGCACATCGTAGGAGACGGGGAGAGCAGAGCAGGCGGGGAGAGCAGAGCAGGTGGATGATTAATACAGGAGGGCTCGACGTGCTGTGATGTTCTACTCCTTGTACTTCATGCTCTCGAGGGTAAACCCGGGCATGTCAAAGGAATCAGCAAACTTCTCAACCTCGGCCCTGAGGTTCTCGATGTCCTTGTTGTTCACCAGGCCCTTGTTGAAGTCCTTGAGGAGCTTGCCGTACTCCTTCTGGATGTTCAGGCAGATAGTCACCGCCTGGTGGAGGAACTCGCCGATCTGCTCAAAGTCCTTCTCAACCAGACCCCTAGAAGTCATCGCAGGTGCACCTGCAAAACCATAGCCAGAACCCGTCAACCATTTGTTGCATCATTTCAGAAAGTTTTGTAACAAAGAACAGTGAAATTCCATCAAAACGAAAGCGGTAAGGATGATCTTCGACTTCAAGGTTCAAGTCTTTGGTCACACTTGTAATGTAGACCATGGAATTTATGACACCAATATGGCTAGATTCTAATCTTAACTATCAGGTCATCAAATTTTGCAAGAGCTACACAATGTATTAGTAGGAAAATGTGAAGAGTAGCCAACTGAAATGGCACAATTATTAATCTACCTTCAGTTGCTAGGTGATCTAGTTGTGCTTTGGAAGCATATATAGTTCATATGGAAGGAGGGGGGAAAACCACAAGAACCCAACACTGATTCCTAACTTTGGACTTGCCCCATTGTTACCAGTGGTCAAGGGCTACAGTCCACTTGGACTTGCATCATTGTTATCATGGCCTACAGTCACTACATACTTCCAATGTGGGATGTCAAAGTTGCCACTTGGTAAAAAGAGGGCATTCGGATCACTTATTGATCGCATTACAAACAAATGACTGAAATACTGAAAGTTTAATATTTTTCAGAAGTCATTTTGTTGATGAAAAGGCAAGAATCATCAAGACGCACTGTTTAAAAATGGGAGTTATGTTTCAAATCGATAGAAACAACTTTCGTTTCAAAATAATCCTAAAATTTTCTAGGACAATGCCCCTCTTCCAAACAGGCCTGCCTTTTCCACTAGCCTATGCCATATAAACCTATCTCACATCTCACATCTTCACATATACAGTATATCAAACAAACACCACTTAAATTGTTCAATGTGACTTGTTAATAACATTGCAGTAATAAATTATTGAGGCTCCATCATCAACAGAAGTAAACAAATTAAATGATACTGACCAACGCGGACACCACCCGGCGCCAATGCACTGCTGTCACCAAAGACGGCATTCTTGTTCAGCGTGATGTGGCAAAGGTCACACAGCTTTTCAACCTTGTTTCCTGCAGACATCAACCAACATCAGAAAAGTTCTAGTCTGTCCTCTAACAAATGACGCACAATTAGCTTGCCAGTTTGCATACCAGTCAAACCCAGAGGACGGAGATCCCAGAGAACAAGGTGGTTCTCAGTACCATCAGTGACCATCTTGTAGCCCTTGCTCATGAGATAGTTTCCAATGGCAACAGCATTGGCCTTAACTTGCTTTGCATAGGCCTTGAAGCCAGGTGTCATCGTTTGCTGCAGAGCAACAGCAAGCGCAGCAATCTGGTGGTTGTGAGGACCACCTTGGAGAGATGGGAAGACGGCAAAGTTGATCTTGTCTTCATAGTCATACACAGCACCCTCAGGCTGGCCCTTCTTGGGAGGCTTAGGGCCTTTCCTGTAGAAGATCATGCCAGCCCTTGGCCCACGGAGAGACTTGTGGGTGGTAGTGGTAACCACATCACAGTACTCAAAAGGATTTGCGGCTTCCTGAAAACGAGAAAAGAATAATGAGTCTTCTTACTTCCTTGAATCTAGTACGACTAATTAAACATTGTTTAATCTCAAATCTGTTTTGAAACTCCTGAAACACTCAAAGAAGGATACCGTAAAAAGAGGCCCCAGAGAGTGAGCAAGATCATTGCAGTAACATAGGTAGACTACAAAAGCATGGATATAACTCAACATGCATTCATGTATGAAGTTTAAATCTATTATGAGATGTGAACCAGGACACTGCATGCAAGCACCACTATGTTGTATTTATCTCTAATAAATTGTCATACAAGAATGGAAACTATTCAAGGAGGACAGATTTCACTTAGACTTATGTGTATCCTAAATGGCACTCCCACAAACATACAAATCATTCCAAGTTACAACATTGTTGTATCAACAAACTTGTTTATTGCAACGATTGTATACAAAATTGGATTAGATAGTGTTCATTGTTCTCATAAAAGACAACCTCCCAGACTTTCTGATATTCAAATCTTACTGTGTAGTTCCATGGATATTGCCGTAATTAAAACCTCAAGTACCCTTTGATGTTTTTTCATTCATTATAACCTACGCATCACACTGATAAGCAGCTTACCCACAAGTATGCTACATATAAAATTAGCACAATAAATTGACTTTGTTATGTATCGAAGATTGAGTGCCTAGTATTCTGTTGCCCTTGATTTCCTAAATTTGAAGAGACCACGGGATCAATATTGAGACATTAGAGAACAAAAAATACAAATAGATGGAACATTAGATCTATCACCATCAACGGAAGAGAATATTCTATAACACCCTAGAGCAGGCAAATTTCAAAAATCCATGATCACAGGGCAACGTTTGCTATATAGAAAACAGGTTGAGAGACAAAGCAACAGACAGAACGAGTCAATATAAAAATTTCCTAAATCAGTAACCGCGCAGACCAGCCATCAGATCTACTATCTACAATTAAATAATCCAGCATTTGAGCCACCAACTCCCAGAATTCGTCACCTAGAACCCTGACTGAATCTAAACAGCCACACATCTCAGATCCATAGTCATTTCAATCCAACATTTCAGTATTGAGAAGATGCGACAATGGTGATGCACGCACGGTAAGAATGAGCAATCGTGTTATACCTGCGCGGCGACGAGCCCGCTGATGTGCGCCATGTCGCAGAGCAGTAGCGCCCCGACCTTGTCGGCGACGGCCCTGAGCCTGGCGTAGTCCCAGTCCCTCGGGTACGCGCTGCCACCGCAGATGATGAGCTTGGGGCGGAAGTCCAGGGCCTTCTCCTCGAGCTTCTCGTAGTCGATGTACCCCGTGGCGGCGCTGACCTTGTACGGCAGGCTCTCGAAGTAGATCGAGGTGGCGGAGATCTTCTTCCCGCCGGCGGTGTAGTACCCGTGGGTGAGGTGGCCGCCGGAGGGGAGGTCGAGCCCCATGATGCGGTCGTGCGGGTTGAGCAGCGCGGTGTAGGCGGCGAAGTTGGCGGGGGAGCCGGAGTAGGGCTGCACGTTGACGCCCCATGCGGCGGCGTCGAGGCGGAAGGCGGCGAGCGCGCGGGAGCGGCAGAGGTTCTCGATCTCGTCGATGACGTCGTTCCCGCCGTAGTAACGGGCGCCCGGCATGCCCTCCGAGTACTTGTTGGTGAGCGGCGAGCCGAGCGCCTCCATGACCGCGAAGGAGGTGAAGTTCTCCGACGCGATGAGCTCGATGCCGCGCCGCTGCCGCCGCTTCTCCCGCTCCAGGAGGTCGTGGACGACCGGGTCGGCGGACTCGAGCGGGGTCAGGCCCCACGACGCGACGGGGTCCATGGCGGCGGGAGAAGGGACGGCGGTTAGGCGGCGGCGGAGGAAGGGGAGAGAGGAGGGTGGGGAGCAGCGGTGGATGGAGGCGGGGGCGCGTGGATATATAGCCGTGGCGGTGCAGGGGAGGAGGGCGCGTGTGCACATGTGGAAGGTGGGTGGTGGTGGTGGGTGCGGGCGAGGTGCTCGACGGAATGCGCGCGCGCGGGCGGGTGAGGGACGTCGGGTGTGGTGGTGCGGCGCGCTGGGGGTTGGTGCGGGTCCGAGGCGGGATCTGTTGGGTCGGGCTGGGTTCTGAAGGGCCGGGCCCGGGCGGGACTTGGAGCTTCATGGACCAGGAAGGGCCGAGATTGATCGGGCTAGTACATCCTTCTTGTTTCAGAGATCCAAAAAAAAAGAGAGAGAGAGATTTTGTGCCAAGCTGGGCCGGGCAACTAGAGCAATTTTACTTTGAAAAGTAAATCAAGCAATGTTTGCTGTTTATTTAAGTTGAGCAGTGTCAAGTTACATTGGGCCTTGTTGTGATGCCTAGGCCCAATGTAGGGGCATTCCTTGTTTTAGGGTTTTTGGACAGGGCTTGGGCTTGGCTTTGGCAACAGTAATCTGTTTCTACTGGCTGAAGCTGTTCTTGTCTAACGTAGGGTGTGTTTGGCACGACGGAATAAGTCAGAATAAGTCCGAATAAACCAATTTTTTTAGTTTTTTCTGGCTTATATCTCTGAAACACTGTAACAACAGTGGATAAACCAAAAGGGATAAGTCATGCCAAACACATCCGTAACCAGCTGCAGCTAGGGATGGCAACGGGCATGTTGCCCGCGGATAGCAGTGACATATGTCCGTGCCCGCAAGCCAAATCCTTTGCCCGTGTCCGTGCCCGATATCCGCTGCGGGCAAGGAACGCCGCCCGTGCCCGTCGCCCGCGGGCAACTCGTGCCCGCGGGCATGCCTGTGTGCCCGCCGGCGTCGTGGAGGCAGGGCAATCTGACGGCGCCGTCGCATAGGGGAGACGGCTGGACAGCGTCGTCGCGAGATCTGGTGGGAGGAGGCACTGACGGGCAAGTCGAGAGAGAGAGAGAAGCATGGCCATGGAAGACTTCGGCGAGCTGCTGGGCGAGAAGGTAGGGACGAATCTGAAGCAGGGAGAGGAAGATCTCGCGGAGGAGCGACTGCTTGGCGGCGGCGACATCGCCCGACGAGCGCCGGCCGCAGCGCGGAGGGGGGCCCAGTCAGGTGCTTCGCGGGGAGGTGGCGTTACGCATGGCGGGGCGAAGCCAGCAGTACCGTAGCTGTTGGCCTGGATCGATGGAAGGATTTGGAGACGAGATCTGAGGCGTGGGGTCGCGAACCGGGGACGCGAAGAGGATAGCGGCGACTCCTACGCGAGGTGACGGGCTGGCAGGTGAAGCAGGTCCCAGGCAAAGTAAAAACTAGTGCGTGTATTGATACAAAACGTACTGGAGCCCACATGTCATAGAAGAAATAACGGGCACGCGGGCAGACAGATTCGGGCAAAGGATTTTCCCCGTTTGTCTATGCCCGTTGGATTTGAAGCTCTGCCCGCATCCGTGCCCGCGGGCACAGACTCCTGCCCGTATCCGCGCCCATCGGGTAATATGCCCGCGGGCACACGGGCAAACGACGCCCGTTGCCATCTTTAGCTGCAGCTACTGGCTAGTAGAGCAGCCGAACATGGGCTATAGGAATATATGAATTGTTCGGATCTTAGAAACTAAAATTATGTGGGTGAGGTGCTCGAGTTTGGGCTTGCTCTACCCATGGTCGCTCGCACTGGCTTTTTTTTTTCATGTGATGGACTTAGGCGAATTTTCATTTGACACATATATGTTGAAATCTAGATGTGAGAATGGGTTTGAAAATAACTATTACTACATATGTACAAATGGTTATAACAAATTATCAGTAACATCTCAGGCTCGAAAGTATAGTGACCAATGAAGATACACACTACTAAACTTTTCATGTCTTGTCAATCTGTTATGAAATTAAGAAATAAATAACAAAAAAAATTAAGAGTTGCATTAAGTTTAAAACTTTTTCTTTGAGTCGAGATGAGGCATATATAGTTTCACTCAAGATAGTTATAGTGTTATTTTTTGTAATTACAATGCTTTGGAAATGTCCTTACGATTAACAATATTGAGAAGTTCATTGCTAACATTTTCAGACATTTCTATAGTAATAAAAAGTTTTATTTGATGCAAAAGTAATCTGCGGAGTATCATTTATACCAGTATACACGAAGGTGGTAGCACTGGATACTTGTGCACGTACTCGTCCTCTTCGGACGATGCTGCCGCGCCATTTGTGCTTTTTTCACATCACACTTAATTCAGCAAGGAAGAACTACTGACATCTAAATTTTAAAGCTGTCATATCAAAAAGAATTTTATTATTTACGAGTATTAAATAAAGTTAAATTATAAAATTAATTGTATAACCCCTAGTCTAATTAGTGAGACGAATCTAATGAGAGTAATTAAGCCGTGATTAGACGATAATTACTGTAGCATCACTGTACCAAAACATAGATTAATTAGGATAATTAGATTCATCTAGTTATTAGCATCCATCTGTCAAAAAGGTTTTGTCATTAGACTATAGTTAATAATCTTAAATGAAAAAATTCTTTTTAATGTGACAGGCCTAAAATTTAGAGGGGAAAAAACAAACACGCCCTGAGAGTGGTAGCATGCGCAAATGTACCTACTGTTTTCCTGGACATCTGCCACGTGTAATTAAAGAAGCTTTCCTCCCTAAAAAAAATAAAAAAAAAATAAAGAAGCTTAGCAGCCTCGTTTCTTCAGCCGGTCTATTTTATTGAGCAAAAGGAGATATCCCTTCACGGGGCCAAGCTAATAATCTCAATTAGTGGGAGGTTAATTATTAAGGATCGAAAACCTCTCTCCCTTATATTTTTCGATCCACCAAAAGACTGCACTTTACGTTGTAAAGGTTGTTGAGGTTGGTGAGGAAAGAGACTTTAGAAGTTGGGAAATGTTGCATCATTTGACGGTAGGTGAGGTTAGTGGCAACCATGTGGACATCCGTTCTCCACAGAATCTTGGATCCATGTGCTGGTATATTCATTTTGCTTCCTGTAGTTTACGGTTTTTGCCCAGCATTGGTGTATCTTCTCATGCTAAAATGTTCATGCTAAATGTTGCAGGCAAACCTTGCCCCTGGAAAGTACAAAGCACAAATTTCAAAATTTCACGTTCCATCTTCTCATTCTTAGAACATTGAAATAACCAACTTGGTTGTGACAACTTTGGACACACACTCATTTGCTTTGCTCCGCCGGCCTGGGTCAAACATTTCAATGTTAGCAGTATTTTACCTGAAAAATCATTGCAACATGCGCACTTTTTCGATCGACCTAACACGACTAGACGAGCAATCATCTCTCCGTTCTAAAATGTTCTAAACCTAAAGAAGAACAAGAAGCTCTAAAGACTGACAGCCTTCGATCCGAGCGCTGCCTCACCTTTTCAAATTCTACTTCTACCACACCTGGTCGTCGGCATCATCCTTCCTATTCCTTTTTTTATTGAAGAAAAGGATCCTTCCTATTCATGCCTTTCCAGCCATTCATTTTTATTTTGTTCCTTGTATACAACCTCGATATGTTGCTTTTTAGTTTTTTTTTTCAAAAGACACGGCAACACTTTGTGTTCCGGCATGTATTAATAAAAAGAAGGTGCCTCATATTAAAGAAATTGAGGCCAAATTCAAGCGGCCAATGCGGACAAGCCCCCGCGCCCCTTCGCCAACGCACCACCAACCTTCACGTGCTTTGGCCACCGTCATGCTCGCCAACACGAGCGGTCGCCGCGCCTCTCCGCCGGCGCTCGCGGCCCCCTTTGCCCCTTCGCCGACACCGCGCCGACGCCGGATCTGGCAGTGAAGAGCCCTGATCCGGCCGTCCGTCACTACGCCGACGTCGGATCCGGTAGCGAAGAGCCCAGATCCGGCCGCGGCGACCTCAAATCCGCTGCCAAAAACATTCCATGCTCCATGTCTCCTTTGAGCTTGTGTCGGGGGAGGTTCTTGTTAGAAAAAATGCCTCGCCGCCGCTATCCTTGTGCCCGCACACATTGGTTGTGCAGCGCTCTGGCGACAGCGCAGCTAGGGAGGGGAGAGGGAAGGTGGCGGCTGGCTGGGCTAGGTTTCCACCCGTGTTGCCCGTGAGGGGCGACGTGGGGGCGAGAGTCCTGGAGTCACTGACATACCATTCCAATACTTTTGCTTTTAGTTTGTAGAGTTTCCCTTTAAGTGTTGTACAAATTTATGGCAGCCCTAGTTGAATGGCAGCATTTTTATTATCATTTTCGCCGGCTTTTTGAGCATGTCAAGGTTAAGGCTATATTTGACAAATCTCTAGCTACGAGATCTATACTGTATTTAGGGTTTATAGGAAAAAAAAAACAAAGTGGTTAATCTATTTGGTAATATTCTAGTGTAAGAATAGGATGAGTAAAGTAAACATCATTATTCCGAGCTCATTTGAGCTGCAATAATTTTCGGCACTCAATAAATCATGAAATTTTAAAAGAAAAAAGATTTAAAAGGTGACTGTATAATAGATTACAATTAGTTTCTTGATCCAAACAAGACCTTAGATGTAACATGAAATCGCAAAGATATTTTTTTAGGAAAGCCTGATGAATATCTTTGCCATTTGGAGGAAGTGTCCAAACGTTGATCTGCACGGATTTTTTACGGTGCCATGTGACAGCTATCAGCTAGCACAGCCAGATCTAGCAAAGATTTGCTATTGGTAATCTGGTGCTGATTCATTTCTTAAATAGGACTACCGATTATAAGCACAACACTCACACAAATATCTGTGTGTGAGCGTGCTTGCGTGTGTGTGTGTGTTTAAGAGAGAGAGAATCAAACGTCTAATTATTCTGCTAAAAACAAACACTACTTTCTGCATTTCCACAATGCACAACAACACAAAGGCACTATAGCGGTGAACTCGAAAATCACCTAGCGGCGGTTTTCAAAACGATCCGCCGCTGTAGTGGCGCACGGGGTACTGTTACAAAGGACCGCCGCTACAAAAGAGTAGTAGCGGCGGACCATAATACAAACCGCCGCTGAAAAAGGACAAAAGAGGCGGGTCACAATGTCATCCGCCTCTACAGATGCATCAATTTGTAGAGGCGGACGACGTGATGAACCGCAGCTAAAAAATTATTTGTAGCGGTGCTGTTATCTGCACCCGCCTCTACAAATGTTTGAGTAAAACACAAAACAAAAGGTGAAGATGACTTAATTAAACATGATTTAAACTACATATATACAAACTATATATATACAAACTAAACACGACTTAATTAAACCTGATTAAAACTATATACAAACTAAACACGACTTAAACATAATTAAAAAAACTAAAAACGACAAGGAGTAGATAAAATAAACAAAAGAGCCCGCCAGGCTCGATCCGTCCGATCTAACTCGTGCGATCTTCACTTCGCGCGATCGGTCCGATCTACTCTGGCGGGGACTCCGGCTCATGCTCCAGCGGGGACTCTGGCGCCTCACCCGCGAGCTCCGGCGGCTCGGGCTCTGGCTCTGGCGCCTCCGGCCAAGGCGCCCACGGGGTCGGGGGCCAAGGGGCCCACGGGGACGGCGGCGCCTCCAGTGACGGCGGCCAAGGGGACCATGGGGACGGCGGCGCCTCCGGGGCTGGCGCCGGGGGCCAAGGGGCCCACAGGGACGGCAGCGCCTCCGGTGATGGCGGCCAAGGGGCCCACAGGGATGGCGCCGCCTCCTGGGCCGGCGTCGGGGGCCAAGGCGCCGCCGGCCATGGTGACCACAAGGAGTCGACCGACTCCTCACGGTCTGACTATGACGACCACGGCGACGGCTGACGGGGACGGCGACGTCGGAGCTCGCGCTCGCGGCGGTGGAGGTCGCGACGGTCGCGTGCCATCAGCGGCGGAGGTTTTTAGCGGCGCAGGATTTTTAGCTGCGGGTGACGATGCATCCGCCGCTATAAATAGCAGCGGCGGATTAGGTTTCCACCCGCCGCTACTAATGCTCTGCTCCCGCGACCCAACGGATGCTAGCCACTTTCACCGACATGTGGTCCCGACAAAATACGGGATCACAGGTTAGTGAGGGTGGCTACCTGCTGTCACCCGGGATGGCTCGGCCCATCTAGGTGGCCCAGGAGCAGCCCATAACGGTCGCGCCGACTATAAGGGGGAGGCAAACCCTAACCCTAAACCCGCCCACCTCCCTCTCCCTCGGCTCCTTCCGCCGCCGCTCCCTCTCCCTCCTCCAGGGCGACGGATCGACGACGGCGCCCGCGGCTACCTCTCCCTCGGCTCCTTCCGCCGCCGCTCCCTCTCCCTCGGCAGCGGCCCCCTCTCCCTCGACGGTGACCCTCTCGAGGACGACGGCGGATCGAGGACGACGACGGCGCTCGCGGCAACCTCTCCCTTGGCTCCTTCAGCCGCCGCTCCCTGTTGGCGGTCGTTAAATCGCCCTTCGACCTCCAACATATCGGTAAATAAAAGGCTAATCACCAAGATTCTATGCATAGTAGTTAGAAATTAACATACTTCCACGAGTTTTGGTGATATTTGGATGCAGGAGCAAATAATGGAGGAAACTAGCCCTGACTCGAAGAAAAGTCAGGCCGGCCGGCCCCACCCTAGGCCGGCCGGCCCCCCTTGGCGCCCAAAGGCCTCAGCCTTCCTCCAGCAGGCTGTAAATGGACTTAAACTTCACAAATCAAAGCCTGTTCAGCAGAATTCCAACGACATACCGACTGGTGGGCTGTTTGGGCCTCAACTTGGCTCTTACTCCAGTTCTGCCGCCCCCACGAAGCAACCGACCTACGGACCGACTTCAGGAGGCAATCAGGGACGTCCAGGAGCGAGGCGCTGGCGAACCGCCACATCGGACGGCCGGCCGGCCCACCTGCTAGGTCGGCCGGCCTGCCTTGGCGCGCCCGCCACTCCACCTCGCGCTATAAGATCCCCCTGTCCTAAAGACCCTATAAATACCCCTGGGTCTGCAGGAAAAACTCGCACCTCACTGATCCAAGAGATCCATTACTCATTTGTGTAGAAGTAGAGTTAGCATTGGGAGTTAGAGTAGAGTAGAGTAGAGTGAGAGCTCTTCTCGAGGTTCCGAAAGTCTTCTCGGAGTTTCGGTATTATTCTTGTACTTTAACTCGTGTAGAATTATACTTTTATTATTTCTATAATTATTCTATAATTATTTAGTTTATTTTTTATTTATTTCTTTTAGTAATTCTTTTTTTATTTAAGTTTATTTACTTAGTTAAGCTAGTGTTCATAATAGTCTTGCTGTGGGTTTCGTGATTATGTCTAAGTAGTATGAGTGAGTGCTTTGCCGAAATAGAGTTTGCGCTTAGTGAAAGCTATGCTACATTCTTAGATAGGGCTATTCTCTCGATCAAGAGAAGTTCCTCTAGGATAGTTGTAAGCGCGGTGCTTAGAGCTATACCTATGCACGATTGGCGTCTGTCGTTACGGAGGACGGTAGCCCCACGCGTGACAGGCGTGTTCAGGCCTCTGCAATCCGCCACGTTCAAAAGCAAACCAACCGGGTTTTCAATAGCGGTTAGATCCCAAGGGAAACATACAACATTGGGGTTCAGTTCCAACCTTGGCACGATGGTCGTGCTCCGAAACAACATGACTTGAGTGTGAATGACCTTAGCTATAGTACATAACCTTGTAGAACTAATTGCTAGAAGTAAATAGATGTAAGACTAACACATAGGAATCTTTGTCTCTATCTCGTTGTTCTTCCAATGTAACTTCTACTATACTCTTTTATTTTCTTGGATTATATGGTGAGTGCCACCCATATATCATGTACCCCTTTTACCCCTGTCTTAAGTAAGGTATTGTTATTTCGCACAACTGTATCTACTTTGTTACATTTCAACTTCCTATCGCTCTACTTCCCTGGGGAAATTATAAATACGATAACCCTGGAATACTCCAAGGTGAAATGCTACAATGGTGTTCCGTGCGCTTGCGGAATTAATGGAATATTAATTATACGCATAAGAACCGCCAACACTCCCTCTCCCTCCTCCATGGCGCCGGATCGACAACGGCGCCCGCGGCTCCCTCTCCCTCGGCGGTTGCCCCCTCCTCCATGGCGGCGTCGCGGACTCCCTCGGCGGCGGCCCCCTCCTCCATGGCGGCGGCGCGGACTCTCTCGACGGCGGACTCCTCTCCCTCGGCGGCGGCTACCTCTCCCGCGGCGGCCCCCTCCTCCATGGCGCCTGATCAACGACGGGCAACTCTGTCTCCCTCACCAGCCGCTACAAATCAAACGGCGGCCCTCCCCGCGGCGGATCAATGACGGCGCAGGCGGCCTCGAGCTCGGCCCCCTGCTCGACGATGGCGGATCGAGCTCGGGCCGCTTCTTTTTTTTTTTTTTGTTTTCTAAATTCATTAGTAGTGGCGGGTGATCGCACCGCCGCTATAAATCTGATTTGTAGCGACAGAAGCATAGCGGCGGTTGGCCTGGCCCGCCGCTATAGTGGGTTTTGGTCCGCCTTTATAGTGACTTTGTGTTGTTGTGATGATTCACTCCTTGTACCTTAAAAAAAAAGAGTCTACGTACCTTAAAACAAAGGAAATGGATTCTCTTATATGAACCCCATGAAAATTCTTGTTTTCCTATCACTTAAGCGCTCCACTCTATATGCCGTTCTCCGTCGATCAAACCTACCATTAGGCCGCGATTTGCCTCGTATGTTGATGTGATAAAGCATGGTTTTATTTTACCTCAATCCTGACGGGAAGAAAAAATGAGGTCATGGCAGATGTTTCGAATCCTCCACTTTTCCTTGTGAAATCGCCACCGAAGGAAGATTTTCTGTGCGATTCCTATGCCCCAATCCAACGTTCCAAAGGGTGCTACAGTACAAAATCCTATAGTATGGAGAATCCTATGTTTTTCCTTTGGAAATCATTTGTTCCTACGGAGCACTCAACCATTTTCCTGTCACCTACAATTACACTCTTTAGCGCTAACTCGTATCATGTCAAGCCAAAACTAATTAATGTATTGCATAAGGTAAAACTTGTGTGCCTTCGTCACCTAAAAAATATATTTTCAGCCTATAATTACAACAATAAAAATTGACAATTTGGTAAAAAAGTATTGTAATCGAGAAAGGGTACAGTACTGCCTCTGAAAATCCTTTTCCCCAGGCGAGTGAGATGACAAAAAAAGAATCATGAGAATTCCAAATAATTGTTGGAGGAATATGTGGTGGATAAAGTGGCATAAATTTTTATGCAAATGACATGTAACAATATCGGCGTAAGGTTGCCAATGGCAAGGAGCTATCAAGGTGCAACTAATTTATGATGAATTGACCTTAAAAAATGATGCATCTGAATAGTTATAGATTCGATATTGATAAGACATTGTTTACTCATGAAAATTATGGTGAATTGCTCTATAAGGTTTCAATTCAATCCATTCTTTACTCATAAAAATTAATTTCCATCAATTTGATTTATACTAAATGGCAGATGATAATAAACTAACCCCTTAAGGCATCTTGTTTTCACTAATGAGCTTATATTGTAGGCATACATCAAGTCCATACATAGTTTGAATAAGGAGGTTTCTCCTGAAGGAAAAGAAAGAGGCATCAAAGGCTGATAGCGCCGCCTATGTGCATCTCACACTACACCATGTAAAAACATAGCCTGGACCACGCATGTTAACGCATAGAAGGAGGTGACTCGACGAGTTGAGGTCGGCCTAAGAGATGATTTTGATGTTGTGATTGCATGTCGATCAGCCCATGTTGCCTGAAATTAGCCAGTTGTTATTCACTTTTTACGATTTTCCTCGAGTCAAGTTCACAAAAAACCTACGACTATTTACGCCCGAATAACAAAACTAATACTTTTGACTTCAATTTCAGAAACTACATCTATTTTTACCTTTTGTAACGCAAAACTACGACATTAGGGTTGGCCCCACATGTAGGTGACACATTTTCATTTTGATGAAATGTGTGACTGACATGTGAGTCCGGATACAAAAGTCGTAGTTTTATGTTACAAAGGGTGCAGATAGTCGTAGTTTTCTGAAGTTGATCCCAAAGTCGTAGTTTTGTGTTACTCAAGTGCAAATAGTCGTAGGTTTTTGAAATTTACTCATTTTCCTCATTACATATTCATTATATACATGACATTGTTGCATTCGATACTAAATAATTATTTAATAATTTTGAAGAATCCTTTCATCATTTACTTGAATGTTGAAAGGATATACTCAAATATGCATTTATTATTTTTTACCTTTTTAGGTTAATTAGTTTTTATGTTAATGATTATGTGCATTCAGTATTGTAAATGCAAATTTCAAGACTATTAAATAAATAGGTTAACATTTTTAACACTACAGATTGAGAAGTGGTATATTAAAATGACAAATTTTTATTAGAACTTGAAATTTTTAAAAATATATCGCCACTTGATATTTTCCATTAATTATAAATTACAGGATGTGAAAATGAGCTTGAATATGGAGTTATGAAATATAAAGTAGAAGAAGCATTCATATTGGGCCGAGCCCAACATCTATAGCACTTGACGCCATTGTGCAAGGCACAAATAGCTTCCGTCCTCTCATCTCTGTTCCACACAGAGATGCTACATCAACGACAAAAAGTTTCCACTGATTTTCAGCGCATGTGACTTCTAATGGAAAACCGATGGCCACATGACAAGAAAGTGTGTGCAATGTTTTAAATTTTTTTTTCCGGAGGGGGAGTGTCAAGTGTGCATGTTTGGCACGTCGCATTGACAAAGCGAGAGATGTTGGAAGATCGGGTCCCCTTTCACGATCTCGATTAGGTAGCGTAGTAGTAGCCCTCACTGTGGTAGGTGAAGAGAGATCTGCGATGCATGGACCATGGGGCCCAAGCACACTGACTCTACCAACCACGATGGGGACATTTGTGCGTGCATGCGACTGAGGTGCTGGCTGGCCTGGCCATCAAAGAATGATGAAAGTTATACGGAGTGCGTTTTGAATTAGTACAAAATTTCATAATCACTTATTTGCTCCTAATCCCGACTTGGTCATAAGTAGTTCTTGAAAATGTATTAGAATTTTAACATCTTCGAACTTAATTGACTTTATTTATGCGACACTTAATTATAGTACGTCATCGATTAATTAAATAAAAAATAAAAAGTAAATGCCCCCGTCACGCAGGCGAGTCACGTTGGCGCTCCACCAACCCCCGTGGTGCGACCGGCCAACGTGCACGCGATCAGTGAAGTGTCACAGCTGCGACGACTCGTTTACTCTGTACCTTCAGTTAGCTAGCGGCTAATGATGGCAGCTACTTAGCCCGCTTGGGAGTGAGATAAGCAGGACGTTGCCGGCCCCCGGCGACATGCTTTCCGCGCGTGGTCTCACGGATGGGTGGAGATAGCAATGATCGTGTTGACACCATTATGAGTATGAACTGCGATAGATTAATTATGGCCTGGGGCTTCTTGGTTTCGCACCAGAATGTAGGGGAACGAAAATATCTGAAGGTTGTTATGACATCTGGGCCCTAGTAGTTACAACAGAATAGCAATTCAGTCTCTCGGCTAGTTAGGTTTTTCATGGTAAAACTTTTTCGAGAGCTTAATTTAGTAGCATTATATTTACAATTAATTATTATTTACATAAAAACTTAGTGTTGAATTCCACGGTAATTAGTCATTTTGCAAATAATATATAACTTAGTTAATCATTCTACATTGAATGGAAAATATATGAATTTTATGTAGGATTGTAAACTCTACAGGAAGCTTTTCTATATAACTAATTATAATAAAAGGATTATACCCTATGAAATTTCTATGGATTGCTTTTGGATACATGAATCCATATGAACTTTTTGGAGAAAAATCTAGCACGAGATTTGGCCACATAGAAAGTTTTATATGTGTCCACATCTCTCCCTCTTTCTCGTTAGGATGATGTGTTTTTTTTTTCTATGTTGTATGTAAAGCATTCCATTGAATTTTTTCCCGCGTTTTGAATGCATGTAGGATTCCAAGTAGCTACAATCTCCACATCTCTCTCTTTCTCATTAGAATTATGTGTCTTTTTCTATGTTGTATATAAACATCCCATTGAAAAATTTCTCGTGTTTTAAATGCATGTAGGATTCCAAGTAGCTACAATCTAAATACTACATGCCTTTTCCCATTTCTATCTTTTGAGAACGCGACGTTCTAAAAGGAAAAAAAAAGGGTGTGCTTGTCGATGAAGGTTTGCCTGGTCTTCTCTTAGTGCTCTTCTCAAGGGAGATGTTCGTTGATTAGATACCTTGCTTCACGTGCTTATGCGAATTCTACGGTTGTTTAATAATAGTAGTACACTAGTACTGAACTTATGCTCAAGACGTGCGCGTGTAATGTCGAAATGCGTGTACCTACGTTCAGTGATCATTGCCGCATCTTGAATAAACAAATCCTAACGGTACCATTACATAGTTTAATCACCTCCAAGCCGACCTCCCAGCAAATGGTGAGTGCTTGCTTGGCGGTTGATGTCAACGTACGTGTATGGTCGCCTTGTACCTACCGCAACCACGGATCCGATCTCTCGAACCTCAGAGCCACTGCCAAACATATTTATGGTTCTGGTCAATTGGTAGTTCCACGTTGCCATCAAGGGAGTTCTACCAGCATAGAAGAATAAAGCAAAAAAATTGGAGAAAATTAGATACCATGGCACCAAAGATAGCGATGCTTTCCGCTCAGGATTTTGGTCATTGTCGAATCGTGGTCCAAAATTTGGCTTGGAAGGGTGTAATGTAAATCCATTTTAGTAGAGGGCCGGACAGGGATCGTTGTGTTGGGTACTTGTTGCATCCCACCCATAAAAAGGTGTTCACTGCTTCGGGCGACGTGTGGCTCTCAGGTCTCAATCCAAGCAGGTCCTTATGACTGACTCCAACAGATGACCTATAGGATCATTTACACCAAAAATAAGTCTAAAAACTTTAAAAAACTGTCTCCAACAGAAGACCCAAACACCTACTCCCTCCGTTCAAAAATATAAGGATTCGTTGACTGGCTGGCATCAACTTTGACTGTTCGTTTTATTCAAAATATTTTCAAAAGTATCATTTATTTTGTTATGACTTGTTTTGTCATTAGATATATTTTAAGTATAACTTAATTGTTTTTATATTTTCTAAATTTTTTTGAATAAAACAGATGGTCAAACTTGATGGCTGCCAGTCAACGAATCCTTATATTTCTGGACGGAGGGAGTACCTATTTTGAGGAACACTTGCCCCCGTGACCGAGCGGTAGGTCGTCTCGCGCCGCGACCTTGCCTCTCTTCCGCCGCCCGCGCCCGTCGTCCTCACCTTGCACCACCGCCCAGCTCCCCGTCCACCACCACCGCCTCCGCACCCCAACGAGCCGCCGGCGTCCCCGCGAGCCGCCGCCGCCGCCCCCACACGCCCGCAGTCCGTCGTCGCCTCCTCGTCCCAGCGAGCCACCGCCGCCCCCGCGAGCCACCACCGCTGCTCGTGCTCGCCTGCACCCCCGCGAGCCACCGCCGCCCCCACGCGCCCGCAAGCCGCTGCTGCCTCCTCGTCCCAGCGAGTCGCCGTCGCCCCCGTGAGCCACCGCCGCTGCTCGTGCTCGTTCTCGCCCGCGCCCCTGCGAGCCAACGCCGCGACCTGCCTCTCTTCCGCTCGCGGCCGCGTCATCCCCGGTTGCCGTCGTCCTCGTCGGCGACGGTTCAATTTGGGTATGAGTCGGTGCTGTTGGAGATTGACTTGATTGCATCGACACCGAAAGAAGGAAATATGAGGTATTTGGTCTTTTAGGTCCTTCCTTCTGTTGGAGTCAGTCTTATGAATCTAGTTCAATCCAAACAGTGAGTAAAAAATGTTACGTTCCTTGAGTTCAGAGAATCAGGTTAAATAAACTATAGCCGACAGTTCTACTAGGTAGTATACTCTCTTGGGGTTTTTATTACGTTAGGATACCATGTTTACATTTTTCCTAACGTGAAGGGTTTGCAAAACCGTTGGTAACCGATCCGTTATCGTGGAAATTGGACTTATCGGTCCGGTTCGGTTTCCTCGGTTTACCCTTTTTGATTTTGAATTTAAAATAAATTTGAAAGTTTGACAAATTTTGTTCGGTTTTCATCGGTTTCGCTCATAAGGTGAACCCCTCCCATCACTAACAAATCGGAGGGAATATGTGAAATTGATGTTGAAAGGGGGAAGTGAGCACGTGGACATGACAGGCGTCGGTACCTAGAGCAATTTAAATTACACAAACGCCACAATTCCAAATTGCTTATATCTGTACGATTAATAAACCTTTACTTAAAAAAGGGCACGGTGTCAGGGCAACTGTGCCAATGCATCTCTACCACTAGAGCGGCACATCTACTGGCTGCCATCGCACAATTGTACTTGACCTCTACCCAGCTGATGGTTGGTACGTGCCCTCAAAAAAAAAAAAAAAAAAAAAAAAAGAGCTGATGGTTGGTACGTAGCAGGTGATCAAAGAATCTTCTGTACCAGACGCCTCTCATTTGCCCTCAAAGTCATCTATGAAAAATTGATACTCCCTCCGTCCCTAAATGTAGTTCTTTGTTGACTTTCAGACATCACGTTTGACCGCTCGTCTTATTCAAATTTTTTACGTAAATTTTATTTATTTTTTTATAATTCATTTTATTATTGAAGATATTTTAATAAAAATACACTTTTTTAAATATTTATGTAAAAAATTTGAATAAAACAAGCGGTCAAACGTGATGTTTGAAAGTCAACAAAGAACTACATTTAGGGACGGAGGGAGTATTTCCCTTATGATTCGAGGGGCAGTGCATCCAGTGCCTTAAACATAAGGGATGTTCGTTGTATAGGGTCTAAAATTTAGAGGGAACAATTTTATCATTTAAGAGTATTAAATAAAGTTTAATTACAAAACTAACTGCAGAACCTTTGGTCTAATTCGCGAGACGAATCTAATGAGGGTAAGTAAGCCGTGATTAGACGATGGTTGCTGTAGCATTACTGTAGTATTACTGTAGCAAAATATAGATTAATTAGACTCGTTAGATTCGTCTCGTAAAGATGTACCTATCTGTAAAAAGGTTTTGTCATTAAACTTTATTTAGTACTTTTAAATAATAAGATTCTCTTTAATGTGACAGGTCTAAAATTTAGAGTGGGATGCAACGAACGCACCCATACTTCCTCTTTCAAAAAACTTTTCAAAAAACTTGTCGTTTTGAAGTTGTTCTAAGTCAAAATTTTTAAACTTTGATTTTAAATATTTTTTTATGCATTAAGTTTAGAAATGTGAAAATGATATGAGTAGATTCGTATTGAAATATGATTTCATAAAAGTACACTTTAATTATATTTTATAAATATTTTACAGCAAAAAGTAGTAGTTAAAATTATTTTTTGAAGACCGTGTCAATGTCTTAAACGATAAGTTTTTTGACACATGGTATGAAAATGGCACGGCTGGAGCACATGCGAGGCTGTCATTTTCCTCGTTTTTGTCGTTGGAAGCTGCCGCTGTCACACTCACTGTTCACGCCAATCGAGCAGTTGGTGAGTCAATGCCATTTCTGTCGAGCAATATACTTCTTTTGTTTTAAAATAAGTGACGTTTTTTTATTTTTAGACATTACATTTGACCATATTTGACCTTCTGTCTTATTTAATTTTTTATAAATACTAAAATAAATATGTTATGATTAAAGTATTGCTAATAATAAAATAAGTTATAAAAAATAAATAATATTTATGTAAATTTTTTGAATAACACGGATGGTCAAACGTGATGTTTAAAAATCAAAAGCGTTATTTATTCTGAAACGGAAGGAGTAGAGAATAGTGATTGAGCGGGATATTTCAATTCAGCTGACGACAAGTTAATGAGAACTAATCATCTTATTCACAGTTTATTTGTCAGATGACGGCATCAAAAGTATCCGATGGAGGCACGATACTCGCGGCAACGCCTCCTCTATGAGCCGTTCTGGTCCGTACAGTTGTCAGGCCCGCAAGTTTGGATCCACACCCGTTCATCAGGAAGTGGGTTCCGAAATACAGCTTCATAGATTCATGTGAAAATGTTCACTCCGGTAAAGCATGCCAGTTCAAGTAGTCAAAACAAGCCAAAAGAAAAAAAACACATGTTATTTTCTCTTATCTAAAAACTACTAGAGAGAGTATATAACTCTAGAATGAAATGAACTCATAAAAGCAAACCCAACGGGAGACGTATAGCCCATCAAAATTAGACTTTGCAGAAAAAAGTAAGAGAGAAGATCAGTTGGCCCAACTGTAAGCGCAGAACGTCCTTAAAAAAAAAAGCATCGAACTCGCACACTTGTCAACAATGTGTGCACTAAGTTGAAACGCACAAAACTCCTTACATCACCACGTCCACATCGTAGTCCCTTATTAACAAATGTTAGTCTTAAGACTTGATTCATTACTTTTGATGCTAGCGGTGGACTCCTCTAATTATTGTTCAATGTAACGAGCGATGGAAGTGATAAGGGGTCTTCGTTGAGGATTCTTCCCATCCAAAATCGTGACTTACAAAGAACATGACCAAGAAGGTCTCCGTTGTAGATCTTTCTAATCTTGGTCTATGGAAGCTATGTAAGAAATGGAACAACAGGGTCTTTGAATTCCAAACGTTCCAACCGGTCGCATTGTCGCAGGAAATCATTGACGAGGCTCATCTTTAGGCAGCTGCGGGGTTCTCCAAGCTACGGAAGTTGCTCCTCTCTAGACGGGCTTAGTATTTTTTTCTCTCGGTTTTTGGGTGCCTGTTCCCGCTTCTTTTCTGTTTATTTGAATTGAAAGGGTCTGTTTTGCCCTTTTTGTATTTGTAACTCATTACTACTCGTGGTCGGCTTTTGCTAAGTCCCTTAGGGAATTTAACTCTGATCACGTTGTAACAAACTTCTCTTCTTCTTAATGAAAAACGTATTCTTCTTAATGAAAAACTTGCTCTGCACGTTCTCCAAAAAAGCCTTAAGACTTGATCTTTATATTTGAATGTTGGTTGGACCTTATATATGCTATATCGATATAGTCATCAGATTACCAATAAGAAATATGTATGCGGATGGACACATCCTTTCCACCTCTTGCATCAATGAGCTCAAGCAAGTGCACGGCACCTACTTAGGCATCTTTGGTTGCCTTAGGATGTGTTTGGATGCAGGAATTGGAGGGGACAGGTCGGAACCAAGACGGGTCGGTCCCTCCCTGATTTGAAACATTTGTCTCCGAGTCCGGTAGAGGATGGAACCATCCCTTAACGAATGTTCGGTGATATGCGGGACGAACTCATCCAGCCAAATCCGAGCGGACCGATTGATCCCATTTCCACGACGTATCCACTCTCCATCCCGTCTCTCCTGCGCTCGGCTGCTCACGCGTCTGCGCAAGGACGCCCGCTGCCGCGGCTCGGGCACGACAACTTGCGGGCGCGCACGGCGGCGACGTGGCTGCGGCGGACGGTCCTCCGTCGCTCGCTGCCGGCGCGGAACAGCAGGTGCGACGATGCCGACACGAGCTACTTCGCGCTCGACGCACCACGAAGCAGCGCCGCGACGCCCGCCGCGTGATGCTCCGCGGCGCGCCAATAGATCTCGGGGGCGGCGTGTTGAAGCAGAGATCATGCGGCCGCGCGGCACGGGCAACGCGAGGCGGCGCGGCCAGAGGCGTCGAGCTCCCGTGCGCTCGACGGGGCACGACGAACTCCCTTGTGCGCGTGCGGTGTGGAGCGGCAGAGGATGGACGAATTGCTTGATTACCTCTTTGAGGAAGAAGCAATTAGACGTGCCATAGGTGTTTGACGAAATGCTTGAAGGATGCAGGCTAACGGATCCAACAAACGACATCCATCTCTATCCTTCTTTATTCCTTCTATCTAACAAAAAACAAGGACCGTTCCATCCCCGTTTCATTCTTTCAACCAAACATGAAATCGAATGGTTCCATTCTAAAAAAATTGAGACGGTTCCATTGCGTCTCACTTGGTCCCAGAACCAAACACACCCTTAGTTCTCATTTGAGGTTTCCTAAAAATGCATTCAACTATGCACGCAATGATGTTAAATTCTTTTGATTTGACAACAACTTTTGTTGAGGATGACTTGTTCGCTGTTATTCCCTTTTCTGCTTACTCATATGTCCTTCTAATGGTTTGAGATTTACTGTTTTGCGAAAATAATTGGTATAAGAACGGATGGTTAATCCTTGAAACTACTTTTAATTGGGCCGGGCTGGGTCAGCCAGGTCCATTTTCGTAGGTCCATATCCATCCTCACTCCCCCTCCCCTCACTAACCATAGTGCTAATTTCTGCAATATAAAAATAGTAATCAAGATATTTTTAAACCAAACACAATGACCTAACCCAACAGCCATAATGGCATCATCCCAAACCCCCTGCCATTCGTGTCCTTGCTCACCCACCCCCACCAATCCCCGGATAGATCCGACGGCCTCCGATCTCCGCATCCTCGAACCGACGGTCCCGCAGTTCTCCCTCTCCCCATAAAACCCTGGGCACCCCCGACCTCCCATTCCGCCGTCTCCTCCCCTCCTCCCATCCCATTCCCCAGATCCAATCCGCCGCGAGCTCCTCCTCCTCCTCGGCAATGGCGCTCTCCGTGGAGAAGACCTCGTCGGGCCGGGAGTACAAGGTCAAGGACCTCTCCCAGGCCGACTTCGGCCGCCTGGAGATCGAGCTCGCGGAGGTCGAGATGCCCGGGCTCATGGCCTGCCGCTCCGAGTTCGGCCCGTCCCAGCCCTTCGCCGGCGCCCGCATCTCAGGCTCCCTCCACATGACCATCCAGACCGCCGTCCTCATCGAGACGCTCACCGCCCTCGGCGCCGAGGTCCGCTGGTGCTCCTGCAACATCTTCTCCACGCAGGACCACGCCGCCGCCGCCATCGCGCGCGACTCGGCCGCCGTCTTCGCCTGGAAGGGCGAGACGCTCGAGGAGTACTGGTGGTGCACCGAGCGCTGCCTCGACTGGGGCGCGGCCGGCGGCCCCGACCTCATCGTCGACGACGGAGGCGACGCCACCCTGCTCATCCACGAGGGAGTCAAGGCCGAGGAGGAGTACGAGAAGAACGGCACCATCCCCGACCCGGCCTCCACCGACAACCCCGAGTTCAAGATCGTCCTCACCATCATCCGCGACGGGCTCAAGGCCGACCCCAAAAAGTACCGCAAGATGAAGGAGAGGCTCGTCGGCGTCTCCGAGGAGACCACCACCGGAGTCAAGAGGCTCTACCAGATGCAGGAGAGCGGCACCCTCCTCTTCCCCGCCATCAACGTCAACGACTCCGTCACCAAGAGCAAGGTGAGCGAACCTGCCTTCCTTTTTTTTTTCTGCCTCCCATTTCGTGTCAGATCCGTTGCTCTTGCATAGATCTAGATCCAAAGGTTGGAGATCCACTTGTTAGCTGCTGCGGCTGTTTCGGATCTTGTTGATATATAGTATCACTCGAGATGTGATTGTTAGGTTTCAGATGCATAAATTTTGGTATATTCAACATGGATCTGTGATTTAGATCTCTTTGGTGCCCGGATCTGTAATTAGGCACTGATGTTTGATGCTAAACACAGCTGGAGTTGTCTTTATGCTGCCTTGCTTAGTGGATATACGTCTATTATTTTACATGAATGATGGATTTAATTTTGGTCAATGCTGTCGTCTTCATGTGTTGCGTAGGAGTCTTAAATGAAGTCACTGCTTGTAGGTGTAGTATATTGCGTGTTTTGTGGTCATGATGACATCACCGAAAATAAAATATCCTGGGAGCTTAACATTGTTTACTTATTTCATACGCATGCTTTTCACTTATTTTAGTCTGTTGATTACATGCTTTGATGTCAATAGTATTGTACTCTGCATATGTTCTTAACATGAATTGCTTGGTAATACAACGTTATGTTGCTCGGTATCTGATATAATAATCCAACTTTATTTGAGTCTGTAACTGATCTGTTTATGTTCTTGTTCTTGACAGTTTGACAACCTTTACGGTTGCCGCCACTCCCTCCCTGATGGTCTGATGAGGGCCACCGATGTTATGATTGCCGGCAAGGTTGCCGTTGTCTGCGGTTATGGTGATGTTGGCAAGGGCTGTGCTGCTGCCCTCAAGCAGGCTGGTGCCCGTGTCATTGTGACTGAGATTGACCCCATCTGTGCCCTCCAGGCCCTGATGGAGGGTCTCCAGGTTCTTACCTTGGAGGATGTTGTCTCTGAGGCTGACATCTTCGTGACCACCACCGGCAACAAGGACATCATCATGGTTGACCACATGAGGAAGATGAAGAACAACGCCATTGTTTGCAACATTGGTCACTTTGACAATGAGATTGACATGCTCGGTCTTGAAACCTACCCTGGTGTCAAGCGCATCACCATCAAGCCCCAGACTGACCGCTGGGTGTTCCCTGAGACCAACACTGGCATCATTGTCCTTGCTGAGGGTCGTCTGATGAACCTGGGTTGTGCTACTGGCCACCCCAGCTTTGTCATGTCCTGCTCATTCACCAACCAGGTATGAACATGGCAAGTGATATCTCCTTCCAGCCATTGAAACTGACGTCCATGGATATCTCACTGATAAATTGTGTTTGGTACTACAGGTCATTGCTCAGCTTGAGCTGTGGAAGGAGAAGAGCAGTGGCAAGTACGAGAAGAAGGTGTACGTCCTCCCCAAGCACCTGGATGAGAAGGTTGCTGCTCTCCACTTGGGCAAGCTTGGTGCCAGGCTGACCAAGCTCAGCAAGTCCCAGGCTGACTACATCAGCGTCCCGATCGAGGGCCCATACAAGCCCGCTCACTACCGGTACTAGGCTGCCCAGCATGACTTGCGGCTGGCCCAATCAGTTGTGCCGTGGAGGCTGCTGCTGTGCGGACTCATCATCTATCTTTTGCATTGTCACCCTATACGTTATCGCTTAGCAGGATTTGTTATCGCTGTCGCTTGAGCCTGGTTGAGGGGGTAGTGAGGAGGAGCAGTTTGTGTGTTTGCCCAAAAATAATGGCATAATTGGTTCGAGTGTGGAGGTGTGCGTTGCAGATACAGTTTTGTCCTGTTGACTCTGCTTATCTGATATCTTTTGCAAGCGATTTGCCAAGTTCTGTTTCATGGATAACTTGCCTTAAGTGCTGTATGGGTCTGGTGAGGTTGGCTGGTTGATTTCTGTTGCGTTCAGCAGAATTTTTGAACCTGTACCAATTTGATTTCACAAAGTACGCGGCCATCAGATTCACGTTCTTTTGTCTGCTATACGCTGAACTTTCTGTAGTATATGTTTCGATGTCGATTCAAGGCTTACTAGCAAGTATAATGGAGAAGTTTGAGTCGGCGCCATTCAATAGGGAAGAGAGAGAAAGGAGGAGAGAGGGGACGCTCGCCCAGGCTCCCCTCCTGCTCTAACTAGTGTTATCCGGCGTGCGAGCTCATTAAAGAGGCGCAATTGTTTAAATAATTGAAGCCATATTTCAAACAAAAATATCATGACCGATTGAAAACTTGAATTCACAAAGCACAAATTCATACAGGCAACAATTTTGAAACTAAAATAAGGACTTCAACATATTGCCAAAAGGTAAGCACAATCTACAATGGAAATAAGTGATCGGGGGACAGGGATTGTTTCAAACGTGAATGCTTCAATCAAAGTATCAAGGATGCAATAGAACACAGTGCAGCACAGCCTGCCTAGGGATCCCCTACAAGACACCCGCTGTTCAATTTTCTGTAGCTTGATGGCAGGACTCTTGAATGACGAATCCTCTTTCCTTCTCCACCAATAATAATAATAAGATACACAGATAACACTTGGTGACCCTTGTTATCAGTCATCCAAAGGTTGCTATCACATTCTTACACTGCACGAATGGAAGATGATGAGGGTGCTTGGTTGGCGGCCACCAGTTGCCACCGCCACACCGGTCGCGCCACAAAGTGTGGCGGATGAAATCCGCGCCACACTTCGCCACAAAACGCACATACAAAACACACTAGCAGCCAAACTGTTTTGTCATCAGCCAAACAGCGCCAAAGGCAGTGTGGCAGCCATAGTTGTGGCGTGGTAAACTATGGCTGTAAACCAAGCATGCCCGATAACAACTTAATTCTGTAGTCAAGTGCTAATAGCATGCCTAAGAGAAAAAAACAGTCAACGAAGCCAAGCTATAATGACATTCACGGAATAGTGTCTATATTTGATATTTCAATTTCTACCAATTCCCAAAGGTCACGGTAATCTGAAAATGGTAATGGAAAAAAAAACAGTGGGCAGACCAAATAAATACCTCATTTTCGATGGCTGAAACTCAGATGTCACAAAAAAAACATAGCACTTAGTACTGTAGAAGTCATGAAACGTATCAATGCCTGCAAAACTGAGACTTTCAGATGATCAAACACCTAATTCAGAGAACAAATTTAGATTAATCCAGAAATTCCCATTCAAATTCATTTTTAAGAAGACTGAAGAGAAGAAATTAGCCAAGTGCAGAAGGCACATGAGCTGAACTTTTGATCCCTACATTTCTTAGCATACTGTCTGACATTTTTTTTCCTGCCAAAATCAAGAGTAGCAGAGTCAACGGCCCTGCTGCTCCACGGTTGTGTGCTTGTTAGATGCCATGCATCAAGACCAGCTAAGGCAGAAAAAAGCTGAGATGCAGATAGAACAAAGCAAGTTCAGTTGGAAAAAAAATGAGTAACAAGACTGCAATATTCCGTGTTTAGATCAAAGTGAACAAAAAATTATCAGTGACATATATAAACGGTATGTGTGTCATTCTTGTTAAAGTAGCTGATATTTTTGCACAGGGATTTGAACTGTCACCACAAAACGACAAGGAATACTGAAATTACCTGACCAAAGCAATCAAAAAATGTAATGGAAGCCTGCAATATTGGCATGCTAAAGATACCTGTAATTTCAGGGACATGTGACTCACTGATAATATTAAGGGGAAACTTTTGTGGTCCTACCCGATCTCTGAATTAGTTTTGCGACTAAAAATGAAGATTGACCAATGTATATACGATATAAATATTTTGTCTGTGAGCTAGATAGCAAACAGACTTTAGTATGACCATCATGGCACAGTTATAAGCTGTAACTGCTGACCACAGAACCGTGCGTGCTAAACATCCTATCATTTTTTTTTCTTTTGACAGAATCGGTGCAAGGAGAAAAAAATCAAGCAAGTTGCTTTGGCCAACTAATTTTAACTCTACCTGAACCGAATAGACTTTTCCTGAACACAGGTGCAAATTACACATTCAGAGCCAACCAGAAAGAAAATTATACATTCAGAGCGTGGAGAAAAACTTGAGACACTCCACAATCATTCTCTCGATGGTACGGCATTGGCAAGTAATTAATTGGAAGGTCTAGAAAATATCAATGCATGAACTAAATAGAATCACATTGACAACACTGCTTTTCAAGCATGAGATGTGATCATACCCGAACATAGAGAATATAAGCCAAAACAACTAAATGACATCTATCTACTAGTGAACATAAAAAATTACTAAATGCATCAAAAGGTATGTCACCGCAAATCTGACAAGCTAACTACAAACATGATGATTACTCTAAAACCATGAGATATCTATTAAAGTTGCTGACCGTCGGACTTTACTCTTCATATAACAAAACATCAATCGATTTAACTAAAAAAACACATTTGAGGATAAAAAAACCTACACAGAAATATCAACCTAATCCCGCCCAAAAAAAAAAAACAGGTCTAAACCTGATCATACCATAACAGATATAGGAAGAAATGTCTGCAACATGGAAAAATTTATCTAATGCATATCCTACTCATAAGGATCGATCATGTATTTGGGTCCTGAACTCATGACTCACATGTGTTCTGCAGTAACCAATTTTCAAGCATCTACACATGGGTCCAAAAGCACGCAGTTCATCACCTCATCTAGGGAAAACACTGTATAGGCACTACAATTCAAAACTGGGCATAAAGTGAAGCGTTGATTATTACAGATGTATCGGACGGCAAACACAGATTCAAGGTTTCATGCATATTAATTTTGTTAGTTTATATATGTGATGTACAATTTTTTATGGTTGGTTCACTTCTGTTTACAATTTTTCTTCAGGGACAGAGATAAGTATCACCTTTCAGTCATCCAACCAATGTTTCAGGAGAAGCACCAGAACCAAGGGAAAATTTTCGCTGATGTTGAAACCCAGATACAGAAAACACAAATTAACTCTATATCGATATAATTTAGAAAGCCATATTTATCAAAGAGACCGGTCATACATTTAATTTTTGTTGCCTAACATTATATTATGAAGTATATCTTCTACCTGTAATACTTGATACCAAAGTAAAAACTGTAGCACCTCACCTCAAATTAATGAGGGGTTTGGCTAACCAGGATCTTAATCGGGTGACACTTAGCGAAGCAAGCATCCAAAAGTACACACACATAAGCATAAATAAAATAGAGTGCAAGTGAAAACTTAATTATTACAACTTGAGTTCAGATTTTTGGTACATAAAAGAGTTTGAAAAGCGTAGCGGAAGCGATATACAACACGACGTCATTAATCCTACGATGAAGCACATTCAGCCCATAAACATGCTTCATTCTCCTGAGCCAAAACATCTCCTGCAAAAATATTTAAACAACAAACCCTGAGCAACTAATACTCAGCAAGACTTACCCGTCAAAATGGTCTTCTAAGACCGACTCCTAGCATGCAGGGGGGCTGACTAAAGGTATAGGAATGTTTGCATAAAAGTAGCACTAAAAGTTGGTCCTTCTTTCAAATTTTAGCCAAATTAAAAAGGTTCTTGCATAAATGTAAATATTAGCAACCTACACTAAGCAATACATGGTTGCAATACAATTAATGGAAGTACAAATCAGCAAGTATAATCATCATGGTTCACTTCTTACTACGAGGTGAACAAGTAGTACTCAATAACCGCGAGGGACGGCGATTCGAATCGATTTACACCTGCAGGAGAAACCCGAATACACGACGTACGCACACTTAAAAGAGTCACGCACGAACTTTTCACAAGACATCGTAAGGTCGAGCCGATTTCCCCTTTCCCGAGCACACGTCCTCCACGCGATACCCGCGCCAGGCAATCCGTGGTTAGCCCGTGTGCCCTCCCTTCCTACACAAACCCGCAACCACCATTCCATCTTCATCACTAAAAGAGAGGGGGAGCACCGTCCAACACATACAACATCGAGCTACATCAGTTTACTAGTTCCCATTCTACTAGCATGCATCTGGTACTGTTCAAATTTGCTCAGCGGGGCCACAACGAACGTTCCTCAGCCGACACAAACGGGGCTATGGCGAACAAGGCGAGCCTCGTCACCCCAACCTACACATGAAACTTCCCCGTTCGGTCTCAAATTCATTATCATCATCATGTGAGAGCATAAAGTAAACCCGACCCACTTACACCGAGCGGTCTCCATACCACTCGATATTCTACCACTGACATAACCTTATTAAGCCTAGCAAAGTCTACCGAGCGGCTGTATAAAACTGAACCCACCCATAGGAGCATGTAAGGCAAATGCATCTACGGTTTCATACAACTCCTAAAACTTAAGTGCACAATTCATGACACGAAGTACATGTGAGCAAATGTAAAACTTTGTAAACATAGGCATGCACCGGGGCTTGCCTTGGGGCTGGTGGTTAGCACTCTCAGTCACGCTCACGTCAGCTCCGGGCTCCTCGGTCACGATCTCCAAGCCCTCGAGTCCGGCGTCGGTTCCTAAATGAATGCAGTGGTATGTACAAAGTCAACAAGAGGGTTCATGGAACTTTATTGATAAATATGTCATGATGATGTTAACATGTACAAAGTGACATGCTTGCAGGGTCATTCACATGATTTTGGGTATCTTGGTCTCAAGAGATTTACACATATTGTTTCGAATTTTATGAATTGCTTAAGTGTATACAAGGGATCTTCTTCTAAATTCTTTAAAAGATTTTTGGAAGATCTATAATTAAGTTTGTATTTTTATTTAGCAACCCAATTCTAGGTACAGCAACATATCCAAAATTTGGTGCCAAAATGTGCAGGAATAAAATACTAAAAATTATTTTATTAGATAATTGAAACTGAAATTACTCAAAACTTAAGGTGAATTTCAAGAAACCACTTGGTGTAATGTTCAGTGAACCCATAAGGAGTGTGTGTGACAAATTTCAGGGTTTTTGCCTTAGTAGATCTTTTTATAAAAATGACTTCTAGTTTCTCTTCTCTGAATTTTAGAAAATTCACTAAGACGAATTCAGATGTTTATGTTGTACCACTGGGTATATCTAGTCGCAGGAATCCAACAAAGTTTGTTTCACATTTTTCTGAGTTGTATTTTATTTTCTATCGAATTTACAATGTCACTAGATTTCTGGAAAAGAAAAGAAAAGGTTGTGAACAGTAAAAACAGGGGATGAAAGAACCGGCGGCCAAAAATCTCTAAATCCATCGATTTGGGTGGTGGACTGCACGGGGGAAGACAAAAATGGATTCTTAGCGTTGTGAGGAAGCTATGTGTGCGAGTAATCGAACGGAAACTCACCGTGGAGGGAGGAATCGACGATGGCGTCCGAGGTGCTCATCCGACGGCTATGGTGGAATTTTCTGTCGATGTCGAGTTTCGTCGAGGGAGCTTGAAATTGGTGATGGGTAGGAGCTAGAGGGGGTACTGGCGCTCCTTTTTGCCGTGGAGGTGGAGCGCGGTGGGGTAGTGGAGCAGCGGCGAGTCGCGAGCTTGGCTGGGCGGCGGGCATGGTGGCTTGTCCGGCAAGAGGAAGAAAAGAGAGAGAGGGCGACAACTTGACCAAACTAGAGGAGAGGATAGGGACAAGGTGGTGTGCTGGTTTGCTCCTCTACCGCGCACATGATGCTGGCCTGCTGTGAGCGTGCGGTAGCACGGCACGAAGAAGGGGAGGACGTGTGGTCGCTACAGTAACATTTCGTAATTTCAAAGATTTTTAATCGTGCTGAATTGAAAGGATTGAAACCTAACTCTACTGTGCGCCAAAATATCTGATAAATTCACATCTGAAAGATCCCACATGGAGGAACAGTTTTCCTTATTCGATATTTTCAAAATTCGGTGTGGATTTTGAATTAAAATTCTGTAAATTCAGAAATGGGATAAATGGTTTTTGATTTATTTGAGCACCTTGCACTTATCAGAAAAAAATCGGCAAAATTCTCCAAAATTCTGTTTTCGAGACATGGAATTCAGAAACATTTTTAGTTGGGGCCACTTTTACGAAAAAATTTCTGACCTTGGTTTGACTTAAATTTAAAGTTTGGTTCATTTATTCTTTTCTTATTCCTATCCCAAATCTTTGTCAATTAAATTAATCTTTTGAAAAATCGTGGTATTAAGCTGGGGTGTTACAAAAACCATGACCTAAGCTGGATTTAAAAAGGGAGATTAACTGAATCTTTAATATCACTGCAATAGCACTCGGTGCTGTAAAAAACTATCATCCATGTCTAGTATGCATGTAAACAGACCCTCAGACGGTCAGACCATGCTACATTATCCTACATGTTGCTCCATCGTTCAAATAGGGAACCTAGTTGCTGCTCCTAGGATGGTGAATGACACGATAAAACATCTATATGTGCCGAACAGAGAAACAACAAACCCAAAAGCTCTGTGAGTTAGGAGCAGTCAGTAATCTAGAAGTGGCCACCATCTGCTCATATATTAATTATCAAAAACATATTGTAACAAAAATCTAGCTGTGACTAATGAGAAGAAGCAGAATATAAGCAGGCAGAAAAACGTATCTGAAAGTCAATTTGACAGCGGATATGAGAAAAGGGGGCAAATAAATATTCGGCGTAGGGGCTGACTCACCAGGCTACTGTAACGATGTATGATCAATATGTACAACTACCAAAGACTCTTTTGTTCCCTTGTGAAGAGAGGCCACCACCTGGAACAGGCCACAAGATAAGGAAATGTCACCGAGCCATCTTGTTGCATCTGTTTGCACATCAAGGAAAATTACATATAATCAAATTCCAGCGAGGTCTTTTCCTATCTGAAGTGGAAGTGCAAAGCTATGTTCATGAGAAAAATGAACTAAGTTACCATCATGCTAATCCATCAAAAAAATAATACTAATAAGCAATCTTATGGACAAAATTTCTGATACACAAACATTACTCCTCCTTCACATCTCATTTAAACCTTCTCGTATTATATCCATGTGGTAGTATTTCCTATTGCACGAGAGGAAATTGATGGAATCATACTTTTTTTCAGTGAAGGAAATAGCATGTGATGGCCTTGCTCTTTATAGATGGCCAACTATTTGTCCCACGACTAAAGGTAAAGTAACTGTATACCATTTAGCTTATCATACATCAAATGGTGCATTGGTACCTAAAAAGCTCTTACTATGCCTTAGAAACAATTCCCTCGTCATTCTCTGGAAACTAACTACAGCCTCACCTTTTTACATACATGTTATTTGTAACACAGTTTTGAAATAAAGACCACCGCAGTTCCCGCTTTACCCAAAAAGAACATATCATTATAGCTATACATGCAAACTTTCATATATGAAGTTTGGTATACCAAGACAAGCAAAATTTCAAATATAGAGATTGGTAAGATACAAAATCCATGCACCTATGCCACCAACCTCAAATAAGCTCAATCTTTTTTTCTTCCTTTCTACCTATTCCCTTCCTCATTGCTTCCTGTTAACTCGAAATCAGCAAAATAAGCTGGCTACCCCATGGAAGAAGTAAGAGAGAGCGAGAGACGTCTGTGAAGTACCGGTCACTGGTCCAGCTTGCTGCCTTAGCCACTAAAAATCTCGCAAGTTCACTCCGAATTAAAATAAGGAGTAGAGAAAAACAGACAAAACTGACCCCAACACAACAAACCAGGAAAGAGTGAGGGAAGAAATTGGACCGAATCGAGTTGAAGAAGAAGTATAAATCAATATCCCAAGATCTTCATCAAGAAAGGAAAAAAGGCAAAGATCAAAATCCTAAACCCCCATACCAAAATTCACAGTCACACCACTACGAATTTGATCCGCACGATGCTTCTACCAAGCAGAAACAAACTATCCATCGTTCCTCATCTCCTGCATTGCGGAAGCCGAGCGGCCAAGGGCATGTCGCGATCCAAGCAACTCAAGCACAGAAACAAATGGACGAGAACAGGAAGCACAGGAACAGGAAATAAAACGTCAGGAAAAACGAAGGCATTCACTAACAGGCGAAACAATCTGAGAAAGAACAGGCGAGCAGGTGGAGCAGGCAGGGGAGGAGACAAGCAAGAAGCTCATCTTGCCTCAAATCTGTCCTCCAAAAGCAGCTCCCACCAGACGTAGAAGGAGGACCCGGGGCCTGCATGCAGCAACAGGTAGACATAAGAAGGAAGAACAAACAAAACCTGCCGGGGTAAATGAAGCGGAGCAGCAGGCACGAACCCTCATCTGTGTCGGCACCGCTGCAACAGGTGGAGGAAAAGAAATCATGAGGCTCCAGCAGAACAAGATTGGGCATAAGGGGAAAAAAAATCCACGAATTGGGCATAGAATTGAAAGGAAAGAACCAAGAGAAAATGAATCCACGCGCTGGGCATAAAAAATCGAATGGAAATGAACCGAGAGCAAAAGAATCGGGGGAGAAGAGGAGAGGCAGGTCACCTGGAGGTGCCGTGCCACCCCTAGCTGCAAGTCGCCGCCGCTGCGCCGGATCGATCGGGTTGCCATCACAGGAGGAAAAGGCTTGGCGCCGCAAGATCTGCGAAGGAGAGCATGACGACCGGATCTGAGTAGGGCGGCCGCGTCCTCTCAGATTGATCGGAGGAGGCGTCGGTGAGGATGGTGCCAGACACGACGACGAGGACATGGTGAAGAGGAGACTGATGGGAGCGAAAGGCTGCAGTGGAGAAGATGGTGCCGGTGTCGTGGACGTCGTTGAGCGCGCTTCGCCCCGCGGCCTTGCGAAGGCGCGCTCCACCGCCCCTCGAGGTCTCTTCGCCCCGCAGGATCGTGGCGCCGGCGTGCCGCGCGCTGCCGCTCTTCCACGCCCCACCAGCCGAGCTCGCCCCGCCGACGTGTCGTCGCCGTACAGCCGTGGATAACGTCGTGCGCGCTTCGCCCGGCGGCCTCATGAGCCGCGCTCCGCCGCCGCCTGGTCCGCGGCACATCTCGCCCGGTCCACCATGCATGCTCGCTCGGCAGCCTCGGGGATCCGCGCTCCGCCGCCGCTCGAGGTGGCTCCGCACCGCAGACACGCGCCGGCCGTCCCACAGCACATCTCGCGACAGCAGGCGCTCGCTCGCGGCTCAGCGTCGACGTGGTCGCCCGCGCCCGCGGCGGAGATGCAGAGGAGGAGGAGGCGGAGAGGCCGGTGTAAACGCGTTCGGCACAACAACCGCTGTAAATGCACCCACTCGAGCCGGTTCGAGCAGGAGGAGGGCGACACGTACGTCCGCAGTACAAAATTTTTCTTCTCACCGCAGGTAATCGCTGACCCCGCGAACGCACTCACCCGCGATAGCAATCCAACGACGCGAATCGTCCGAGAGAACGGCCGATTGCTGAGAGCGCGGTTACGCGGGGCTGACTAGAGAAGAAAAAATGCACTGTAACGGCATCGCCAGCAACTTGCGTCGAGGAGTGCACAGTTTGCTGCTGTTGTGTTTGTTTGGGAGTAGGTATTGTCACAA
>CM017440.1:32115597-32226360 GCA_007726485.1 Eragrostis curvula | reverse complement strand
TTTGGCAAATATTGTAGCACGTACTGCTTCTCCTGGTTAATCAACCGATCAAGGCGCCATTATCTCGCTGACGCAGAGCCTGGAACAGGGCGACCCAGGTGACGTTGGGGGGCCAGAACAATGAAATCCCGGACGACTAGCCGCGTGCCATGGACTTGTCAAGCCGGCTAACCCTCCAGCGCACAGCCGCCCGCTCGCTCCTACATGCAACGCCCGCGGCACCAACGGCGGCAGCCCTCCCCGGCGCGCCCTGTCCTCCTTTCTAGTGTATCTCTCTCGTACTCTCTCCCATGTTGTCTCCGCCTGTTCTGCACCAAAATCTCACACCTCGTACTGAGCAATCTCACGAGTCGCGATTTTCAGCACTGAACAAGAACATGATTTGGACAAAAGCAATGTAACACCTGACGGAAGAACACACAGGAAATTTTGTGGCACCGCACACACAAGTGCCCTTGTCTGGGTTTTTTTTTTTTTTTGACACAATTCCACATCTTAAATACTTTTATTACAAGACTTCAACGAACACACTCACGACTCGACCAGGCACTCCCGTAGGTTGCTTCAAGCGAACATGCACTTATTATGACTTCATACATGCACCTGGTGACCTACTCTCTCTTACACACATAAACAACTACATTAGCTCCAACGTATATTGGGAATCATAAAGACGACATGCTCCATCTATGCAATAGCAAGATAGTTTGGCAACTTGGCATCGCCAAGCCGAGCAAACACGACCTGCATGTGGTACGTACAACAGTCGACCAACAGTTAGCACATAACTCAAGTCAACTACTAATGCTAAACTGAAGTTAGCTACTGTTGCTAATTATGTAGCGTGGAAAGTAGGCGCAGATACCTGGTAATCGAAAATTGTTCGTGATTTGAACATTGCAGCACAGTAACTGAAATAATACTCCCATGTATGGATAAATTTTTCGTCAAATCCTAGGGCGGAAGCTTTTCTGCAAAACATCAAAATGAAAAAAGAGAATCGATACCATTAGTTGAGTAATGTAAATAAAGCATTTGCAGCTTGGTTGAGTTTGAGGTATTGTATTTACTCTCTATTGGCCACGAAGTTGTCCCTCCATTTCATTAGAGTCGTGTAGTAGTGGTCCCCAATATTCTCAAGGTGTTGAATGCTGCACAAGAGTACTCATCAATACATACAGAAGTATACATGGTAAATCACGGATGGCTTCATTAAAACGATAGCTAAGTATAGGTGAGTACATACTTCAGCCTAGATGCATTAGACATTGCAGACACAACCCGGCCTAGAGAAGGTAGGCAGCCACCCGGGAAGATATATGTATTTATAAACTCGGGCCGCTTCCTCATTTTGTCGTACAATTCCTCTGGGATTGCGATGAACTGTGCATTCAAATTTATAGTTGATGACTGTCTGTTACTCACAATCATACAATGGGGGTATAAGAATACTATATGATGGTAATCACGCACCTGGAGGACAAGTATGCCGTGCTCTGCCAAATGATATTCACATGAGGCAAAGAAATCATCCATGTACTCATGCCCAACATGTTCAATCATTTCACTAAATGAGCAATAAAAAGATATTTATCAGATCAACAATTGATTTATCTTTTATGCGATCATTCCTTCAATATGTCGGCTGTATACTCACCAACTTATAATTCTGTCAAACTTTTGGGATGTTGGTAGTTGACGGTAATCACAAAGGAGCAAAGTTATGCAGTCCTACATATACAATAGAAGTTGTTATCTTGGTTTTCTTCCCTGTGCTAATATATGTTGAGGATTGTAATATACTACCACAACGAAGAAAAAATACATCACTGACCTCCAATCCAGATTCTTTCACCTTTCTCTTAGCGTATTTCAGTTGCTCCTCAGATAATGTGATTCCTGTGTACTTGCAACCAGTTTTCTTCACCAACCGTATTGCTAAAGTGCCCCAACCACAACCAATGTCAAGAACATGATGCCCTGACTCCACCTTAGCCTTCAATTAAATGGATTCATTGCAATAACAAGACATCATATATAAGGTCACGTTGATTTCTATATGCAAGTTTTATCAATTGATAAATTAAGGTAACACATATATTGAGGTTGTCTCAAGATCGGGTAAGATTTATGATGGAAGAGAGCTCAAGCATAATGCATGTTATGATCATCTTACCTTATTAATGAGACTATCATATTTACGTAGTTGGGCTGCTTCTAAGCTTTCATCCTCCTCCTACCATTAGAACATATAGGTAACTAAGTAATCTCAAGAGTAGCACCACTCACAAGACTACATATATGCACTACATTATTTACAAACTAGAGATCTAATCACGAGGTTTGCAGACCTTGAAAATACCAGATGAATACGTCATTGATGGATCCAGATAGAGAGCAAAGAAATCGTTACTCTGCAGAAAATGTTTCACAATATTGAAATAAACATGTTGCTAGTCAGTCAGTTCTTTTAACCATGTGAATGAATGATTTCTAGGATATGCATGGAGTGAAATTAGAAATATGTATGACATTGATTATTTTTTCTGAATTAAGACAGTTGCCAAAATCTAAGCAATTAGTTATATTAATTTATATGCTTGAAAATAAAAACATTGTTCACTAACCAGATCATAGTGTTCAGATATATTTTTACGAGCTTGTGATACACTGTTCTTCCGCATGGCATGACGCAAAAAATATTTTGCAAATGCAAGTCCACTAATTCCAAGAAACGGTGCCCACCATGCCTTCCTTGTGTAAATACTGTAGGGCACATTTGAACAAGTTTGGCAATAGCACATTCTTTAGGATCATTCACATTGATGAAACAGTTCAGATGTTTACTTAGAAATAAAATGAGGTACCTTTTCTGAGAAGTGCTGTTCAACCTCTTGCGTTCACCTCTATTAGCTAATGTAATCTGTATCGGTGTGGCTCATAGATTTGGTCAGAAAATAGAAACAGAGTAGTTGTGTGAAGGCAAGTAACTAAACAATCAATTAAACGTACTCTCTCCATTCACGTAAACATGATATCTCAAACTTGCTCTGATCATTTATCTTTTATGAATTTTCCCACTAACATATTGTAAAATGTTAATATATAATTGCATCTGTGGTCGAATTATCTTGAACCTGCTTAGAGTCCTAATTAACTTGGCAAGAATTTATGAATCTGTAAAAACCAATCGACCAGACAATTATCTCACCATTACAAGGTTCACAAGGCCGTGTCGGTGATCAACAAATGAGATATAGCCATTGATGTATGCAGATGCGAAGCCAAGCTGTCCTTCTGTTGCAGCCTAATGAAAAGATGAGGCACAACATAGATGTATGTCGGATGTGAAGAATAAAGAAAAATGTAGTTTGAAAGGACAATAAAAAAACTTCAAGAAGACAGAAAAGGGAGAAAGTAAACCTTCCAATAGAACTGGAGATCGTGAACACGCATCACTGATTTTATATTACATTTTTCGCATGCTTTACCGAAACTAAACATGGTGCCGCCATCTTCGAGGATGCTGTGAACAAAACTGATGTGAGAATCACGACCAGAGAGATTGTTGAGAATATATAAGGACTAGTACTGCTACCCTCTCACCAGAAGTTGCCAATGGATATGTATTGGTCTAAATTTCTTGCTACCAGAAGACGTGTGCCCGCCTCAGTCCATGATGGGACCATGGGTTTTGGGTTAACCAAAAGGTCACATTTCCTCCCAAGCAATCCTAAAGCTGCTGCTTTCCCAGCCTGAATTCAGTTTATCATAAACAGAATGCACTCCCATAAGCATGTGGATAACATTCAGCGCTTTTGTGATGGAACCTAAACAGGTCAGGTGCGCATGGAATACCTTTACACTGTCCTCATGGTGTCCGTAGCCTGTTATTAAAAAAAGGTACATTCAGTCTTACTTATACTGAAATTGGTTAAATGGAAGGGTTGATGTGAAACCAATGTGGTCACCCTGATATGGGCCGCAGAACCAAATTCCCCTCTTTCCTTGGATGTTATTGAGCTCAAGAGTAGCCTTGGCAGTGGTCACGGACGGAATTGGGTGACTAGTATGCCATTTAAGCAATACATGACGGGGGACACGAGGAGGGTTAACTGTCACTAGTAAAGGCCCGGCAGATTCAATGTTCTAGCAAATCAAACGAAGGAGAAGGTTAATCCTTCCTTGTTGTGTAAAATATATTATAAGTATATTCATTCATCAACCAACATGCACAAGAAAATAATCAAACTAGCTATAAAATAACTATATGAAGTTACCATGCATGTTACTTAGTCACCTGAAGTATATTTAGCCAGGAGGTGACACAGACACCACTGTTTGCTGTCCCCTGGAAGTTCCTAGCACTCCATGCGGAGGAATTATGTGGCATCAGACTTTGATCACAGTGGAGGTACATGTTACTGTGAAGACGAAAAATTCAAGAGAATTCAGAAATATTATATCAGATCATAGTGTATCATATCAATAAGGAATGTCACGAAAGTAATAGAATTACCTGTGGATGTACTGGAAAGCTCCTAGAATCCTAAGTTCCTCATGTGTTGCTTCTGATCCTAGTACCTTTAGTGTATCAGGAGCATGAACACCAAATATTATCCTGTCGTACATATCCTCTGAGCCATCAACCTCTAAAATCCGGTAACCTGCTTCCAGCATCACATATTTTTCTTATGAGTTAATATGTAAGGTTATTATTTTTTTTCTATAAGGTGGGACGCCAGTGGAGGAAGAGGAAAGGGGATCACTTTCAAAAAAATTGAAAGAAAAGGAAAGGGGCTCGAATCGTGATCTCCACTCCATGGTGCATGACATGAAAACAACATAACAGAAAATGAAATGTAGGATAGTTCCTTATATGGCTCCAAGAAATTTGAAATCTCGCATATGCCATCCAAGCGTGCCACATGGGAGCCTCCATGATCACTGAAAATGGAATACTAGGGCTTTAGGTTTTACCAATCAAATGTGAGTAACTATTCCCTAGCCTTTGTGTGGATTGTGTCTCAAAAGTTATGTTTCAGCTTATATAGATACAAAACCAGAAACAAACTATTATATAGCACTGTTTTGCATTCCATAATAGGCAAGCCCTTGCTTTAGTAGAATTATGGCATATACATAAATAACATGCAATCATCAGTTTCAAAAATAGCGGGCACGAAAGTGAAAAATATATGTGCAACAATGCATTTGTTTTTCAAATACTCATGAATCACCAAATAAATCTAGATATGTATGGAACAATGTATCTACCTCCGTTGAATTTTGAAACAGAGTTGACTTCACACCCGACTTTAATTTGACAACCATTGCTCTCCAATTCTTCCCATACCTGCTCATACATAAATAGGTCATGTTTTTTTTTTCGACTGTCATAAATAGGTCATGTGATATATGATCGTTTATATATTTTGCAGAAGAGAAGTTGCAGTACGTACCTTTTTCACAAAGTACTCCGAACCACCTTTGACGGTAAGCCATTGTGAGCGACTAAAAAACTGAATGCATGCATAATTCCATTGGATTAATTAGCATCTAATACTAGTCTGACTAACAAGACATTTTAATGCACAATAAATTATGATGGAGAAAAATAAGCATCTGAAGTTGATGTATAGGCACCTCAAGAAGCTGATTGTCGCGGAAAAATGAAAGCACAAAGAGAGCAGGGTAGCCCAATACTCCCTGTGACGAACAGGACCAAACGCATATGCACATTGGGATCTGCAGACAATATACAATTTTCCCAGTCTTTAAATGATACAAGAAGCAGGAGAAGACAGTGTATAAGTGAATTAGTGACCTACAAGGTAGGCATCTTGGAACAGCTGCGAATATCCATATGACTTAATGAATTGCCCCAAAGTCTCATTCCGGTCAGGGTTTTTTTTGTGGTCCTCCAGGTACCTTCAGAATAAAAGAAGGGATCAAATTAATCAATGGTTCAGCATGGGTTGGAGTATGACATGATGCGCAAATACTCATTGTTGAAGCCCTAGCGAACTCACTTCAGGGCGTGATTCTTGAACTTGAGTATCTCATGGATCAGGAGCCAGAATCTGGGGCTAAGGAAATTGCTCTTCTGCACCAGGACACTAGACATACCATTGCGGCTACCCCACTCAAAGCCTTTACCATTGTTTAACCGCAGGCTAGCTGAGAATGACATGTCTGACGTGTCCATCTCCAACCCAAGTCCTTGAAACCATTCCATCATGTTTGGGCTTGTCACCTGTAATTAGCTCCTGTGTTACACAATAGACAAGTAGCAACACTTGCAAAACTAGGCCCATACAAAGAGTCATGGCCCAACCGGGAGGAACCCTCTCTTCACCCCAAATTTAGACCAAGGTGATAGACTTCCTACACTTTCAAGTTGGTCTGACACTCCTCCACACCAATATGGGACTATTTCCAACATATCTCCTCTATCACATTGCCGTCTCACTATGCCTCATTGACCTCTCATAGGCTCAAGGGACACAACAGAGACACACTTTGGTCAACTAGGCATTGAGCCCACACCATCCTTGTGTGCATGGGTTAAGGATGTTGGTTCGACTCTATACCACTGTTGGCCCATACCGGGGGCTGTGGCCAACCCGGCAAGAATCTTTCCTTCCTTCACCCCAAATAGCTAGCTCAAGAGGTGAGAGACCCTCACAACTTTTAAGCTGGTCCAACCCTCCTACTATCAATGTTCGACTATTCCCAATATGATATAGTCTATTCTATCACTATCACAAAAAAGATTTTTGAAAACATCCAAAAAGAATAATAGAGGTGACCAGACTTGGGCACCGTCTCTGAAAAGCAGGGGGTCTCTAAAGATGGATTTATAGAGGTAGTCCTTATTACTGCTTCTGGAAATGGCTCATTAACAAAGACCAATGGCTGAGCCTATAGCCTCTATAAATGTATTGTGACCGCCTCTGCCCTAATCGATTTTACATATAGTAGCGTGTTTTTATTATTGTCCCGTTATCTGTTGCAATGTGGTCTGATCTTGGTACGTTCTTCACCTCGCACACAACCATAGTAGTTGAACCGAAGGGAGATCTGTGGTGGAGATGAAGATGGAACACATGAATCCTGCTGCTCAGCACCGGCGGTGGCGAATTTATGGATTGTGCTTTGAAGTAGATGAAGACTCTATGGATATAATTTATTGCTTTTCATGTTTATATTTATGTTTTTAAGACGTCAGAGGTACTTCCACCTAAAATTAGAATAATGCTGAAATGATGTCTCCTTTAATATTATCAAAAAAAATTGAACATAACTACAGCAAGGGAGGCCCCTACTGTGTGAATTATCAAAAAAATTGAGTTGAATGATGCTTTCCTTTTGTTAATCGAAGAGACAAAGCTTGAGATGAACTGATTCATAAACACAAAGGTGACAAGTGTCCCAACATGGGAGTTTGTAAACGTACAAAATTTAGGAAGGCGTTAGGAATTTGAGGATGGCTGCGGCCCCAATCCAAATACTAGCAAACTTCGTACGAAGCATAAGTGTGCAATATACCTGCACCTGGCTGTACGTACCAATGATTGTGTTGCTGACTCAATAATTATTTTGGCAAGTTATTGTAGCGTACAGAACGATTTTATCGTTCTACAATAAAATAAGTTAAGACTTTGATTCACAATGTTGAATTTGTTTTTTTTATCATATTGACTGTCAAAGTAAAACATATGTATTTTCCTTCTCTTTCTAGGAAGTTAAGAGGGAAGGCCGGAGATAGTCCGGGGATGACAGATGAGGAAGGGAACTGGCAGAGAAAAGAAAATCTTCCAGAGGAGGAAGAGAAGCAGATGAAAGGGGGGAAACGAAAATACAAAAGAAGATGCTAAACAAAAGGAAAGAAAAAGGAATGATGCTCTTCAGATAAACGGTTCGCATTACCACGTACTCTTTGAGTCAACGGTATGGATGATATTCGTCATGTGGCTTATATGTTGCATAGGTAGCAAATTTATCTATACTTATGTATAGCTATTCTAAAGGGGGAAAACAGAGAAAGTTCAGCTGTTTGCGTGATTATGCAGATGTTCCGCACCGGATTGAAGACCATGAAGCCAAGGTCGACGAGGACATGGCCTTTTCCGCCGCCGTCGACGGCAACGGTCTTTGCTCCGCCGAGATAGTCCTCCTTCTCGTACACGGTGACGCGCACGGCGCCGCTCTTCGCCAGCTCGTGCGCTGCGGCTAGCCCGCTAAGTCCGGCACCCACCACCGCCACCCTCATATCGCTCAATCTCCTAGGCAAATCCCAGTGCAAACTATCTGCAAGGCCAACCGGGACTCAGCGTTGAGTTGGGATATGCCTTCTACAGGCGATTCTCCGTTTATATAGATCGAGGTGCTGTAGCATGTGCTAGGAGACCTTTGCGTATTGGATACAAGTCACGAATGGCAACACCATGCTGCCAATGCAGCACCAATAATTATTTGCCACTGCCGACTGGGGATGATGACGCCGCTGGACCGGACCACTGCTGCTGCTCCTCCGCTGTCTGCAATTACGACGGCATTGACGACACAGTACGAGGCGGCCCTCTTGTAATGACCGTCTGCAAATACGACGGCACTAACGACACAAAGGCCCTTCACCCGAATCTGAAGCCCCTTTTACTTTTTTTTCCATTTTGGGTAGGCTTAAAACCCCTTTTTTTAAAAGAAACTGGAGGGAAGAGCCCTTACAAATTATATTATATCAAATAAAGTAGAGCGAATAGTCTTACATAAGAAAGGAAAAATAAATCGAAAGGAAAAGCAGCTAATCTACTGTAGTACAAACGAAAACTAGAAAGGGAACCAGTGATCATTCCAATTGTCAATCCACTCTTGAAAGCCTTTCTTGGGCATAGTATTTCGGCAAAGACGAACACAGTATTACACAACTTTTTTACTGCTTCTGCTGCGGTGGCGTACGTCCATTCCGCGTGCTTGCGAAGGGACGACGAGGCCAAATGGACTGAGAGGTCAGTAAGAACATATACCAGTAAATAAATTTGATGCAGACGGGGCAATGATAGGGTACAAGATGAACAGAAAAAGGCATCGATGCTGCGCCCGGACGACAGCGAGGGGACGTCCCTTTGTCGCCTGTGCAGTGTACTGTCCCTCGTCACCTAAGATGCGAAATTTATTTACAGCTGGTTGGTACTCCTTCTGTACTTAAATATATGATCTTTCTGGATTTAGCTAAAGCTAAATTTTGTAAACTTTAATTGTAAATAATAAAATATTAAAAAAATACAAAGTCTAACTTATATTCTTAGATATATAATAAAAACAACTATCATAGCATGTAACTCCTTTTATTTAAAATATTTTATTTCTATAAATATTGTTGGTCAAAATTAGCAAAGATTGACTTTGACCAAACTCATAACGCCTTATATTTAGGGACGGAGGGAGTAGATGGCAATGTGAAATTTATTTAGCCAAATTTGCTACTACCTCCGTCCCTTTTATAGGGCGTTTTGGAAGTTTGATTTTTTTCCTAAATATAAGGCGTTTTGAGGATAAGACAAACTTTGTGCTAGGTGACAGGGTTGATGAAGTGATGAGTTGAGGTAAAAATGAGGGGTATGGTAGTCTTTTAACACCTTAACTATTTCTATGTTTGAATGCTATAAAGCCTTACATTTAGAGACAGAGGGAGCAGTGAACATCCTTTAAATGCCGTATTTGCTTTTGAACACTGGTCAGATGCATTTTTGCCACAAAACACTACTCAAGTGTGGTAATTTGCTAAGGGACACCAAACCATTTGCTGTAATCGACGACACTTTTGCTGACTTGAAAATGAAATCAAGGAAAACAAGGGCGAACTCATCGCCTGGCTCCTAGTCTAGTTGCAACATTTGGTATTCAGAGGGAGGGTGAGGTTGTGTGAGTGTAGATATCTCCACCGAAGAGGCTCCATCGAGGGCCCGAGCTTCGGCAGTGCTGTGCAAGTCGGCAAGCATTAAAAGGAATATAATGCGGTGGTCCTGATCACAGAGCCATTCGTTGCCTCTTTTTCTCACATGATAATATATAGCATAGTCCTGTTTTGGTCTAGTTATAACCAACTAGTACCACGTTGTCCTACAGTCAACTAGTAGTACATTTCAGTAAACATATGCATGTGAGGTAATAATGCTACCCATTATTATGCTACTTGTTCCTCCATTCGTAACAAAGCAAACTACTACCTCCGTTAAAAAATAGATATCACTGTTGACTTTTAGACATCACGTTTGACTGCTCGTCTTATTCAAATTTTTTACGCAAATTTTATTTATTTTTGTACAACTTGTTTTATCATTAGATGTATTTTAATCATGACATATTTGTTTTTATATTTGAGTAAATTTTTTGAATAAGACGAGCAGTCAAACGTGATGTCTAAAAGTCAATAGTGACATCTATTTTGGAACGGAAGGAGTATTAAACATTACTACAGAACAGCTCAACGTTGTCGGACCATAAGCTGATGGATGCGAGAAATCTGATGCAATAGGACCATTGGTGTCTGTCGGCATCACACACCAATAGGTAAAACAGAGTGAAATAACACGATTTAATTTCTGGAACATAAAAAAGTTCAAATTCATCATTTAACCAAAACTCAATTTGGCCTTTTTGAAGGAACTCGCTTTTTTTCACTACAAGTATGCACATATTTTAATTCTAACAAAGAATAGATCAGATAGACAGTTTTGGACAATTTTCCAAGATTTTTTAAAGTAATTTAATGCCCTTAAAAATTTAGGAAACTGTAACATGTTAACTTTTTAGAAGATTTAAAATTCAAATTTTTTCTTCCTCGCTCGCCCGCCGGCCATGGTAGAGATTGTGCGCCACATCGCCAGGGTTGACCCGTTGAAAATCAAGTTTTACTGTATTAAGTTCGCATGCAAATTAAATACAGTAAAATGTTAGAAAAAAGTTAGGAAAAAGAATGGACGGGTTGCAGGGGAAGGAAAGTTAGAAAAAAAAAAAGAATGGACGAGTGGCAGGGTACCTCATTTTATTTCCAGCTTGAGTAGTATCCCTACCTATCATATGTCCATGTACTTATTGCCGAAAACGACAATTGAAAGTATGGACAAAATGAGAAAGAGATTCTTTTGGAGGTAGCAGACTAAAAACAAATATCATCTCATAAAGTGGAAAAAAAATTGCAGGCCAAAGAAACGTGGGGTCTTGGAAGAAAATACCTAGACAAACAAAACATTAGTCTCCAATGCAAATTTGGTGGAAATTGGAAAGTGCTGATGGATAGAGGAAAGAGCAAAACAGGTCGAGCACAAAGCAAATGACTCACCAATGTTGGTATGATCTTCTGAAACTTAAAGAGCTATATCTGCAAAACAGGTTGATGGTGGTAGGGAATGGCAAAATTAGATAATTTTGGGAAGATAAATGGTGTGGACAAGTGAGAGCTATCAATATGCTATTGTCAATCAATTTCTGTAGCCCTTTTGGCTAATAGAAATTGGAACTTGACATTCAGACGCTGGTTAGATGAAAGATTGCAGAACAATACGGACAGATAAACGATATGGTACTGGCAGTAGTAATGAATGATGAGAAAGACACCCCCTATGTGGTGCCATAATAAAAGTTGGGCTTTCACTGTGAAAACAAAGTACAAGAAATTGTTCGAGAATGAACAGTGGCTTCCTAAAAAAAATTCTGTAGAAGGCAAAAATCCCTCTAAAAATCCAAATCTTTATGTGGCTTCTCAAGCAAAATGCAATTCTCACTAAGGATAACCTGACAAGAAGAAAATGTCGGGGAGACAAGAAATGCCCATTCTGCATTGAAAATAATCGATCCAATGCCATTTTTTTTGGGTGTATGGTCTCAAAATACATATGGACTCTAGTGGTCAGTGTGATGGGGGAAGATGTCACCCTGAAAATATTGGCCAATACTTCATTTGGGTTTAGCTTGCCTGCTGGGGGGGGGGGGGGGCACCAGGCGGTGTACTTCTGGCACTCACCAACAAGGTTCACCTTATCGACACAACCGTTCCAACCAAGCCGGACCGGTAAGTCCAGTTACCCGTGAAACCGGTGAAAAACCAGACAAAATTCGTCAAATTATCAAACTCATTTCAAATTAAAAATTGAAATCTTCAATGAGAAGAATAAATCTGCAAATCATGTGCAATGAGAAGAAATTCAAATTCAAAACCGATGACGTGACTGAATATCCAATCATGTGCAATGAGCAGAAGAAATCTGCAATGTCGACGTGAGTCGCCGGCAGGATACACTCGAGGACCTTGTCAGCGAGGGATTGCCATCGCAGGAGAAAGAGTGAAAGAGAACAGTGCATCCTTGATCAAATTTCTCGCCCAACTGAATTTCATTGAAATGTCCTCCTTATCCTCAATAACTGTCTTGAAATAGCTAGATACTTGTGTTCTGCTTCCCACATCAATTTGATCCCCGGAGAAATCCGAAGAACGTGGTTTCCTGATCTCAGTCGATTCAACTGACTGAAACTCCTTTACTTACATTGCTTGTGCCTGCTCGCATTTCTTCATTTTTGTTTCTTGCGCCGACTAACATTTCTTGCCTTCTTGGCCTCCAACTCCATTGCTGTAACACCCTGCGTTCAAAACCGCTTACCGTCCAGCCCCCACATGGGGCGAGCACGCGCATGCACATAGCGTCCCTCTTACGCTTTCGTCCCCGCTTCGTGTAAAAGGGTTAACCCGAAGGTGCTATGCTTGGAACCAACAAGGGTTACACCCACCTAAACAATCAATGTGGGACTATTCCCACAACCACACCATTTCTGGGCCATATATGGGCCAAAACCACAACTACCAGGCTACAAACGGGCTATGGTGTTACAATTGCTTCCACTTGTTCGCATTTCTTGATCTTTACTTACATAGGGTCACATTGCAATCTCTTCTTCACAATGATATCACCGACGATGTCGTCCATTTCTGACAAGATCAAAACCTGCTCCTGAATCACGACCTCCTGCTGCTTTCATTTCTTGATCAGATCTCGCCTCACTTTGGCAATAGTGTTCAGCTTAAGATTCAGAGCCCTTCAAATCCTTGGAAATCAAAATTTTGTCATCAATTTCATCATTAACCTCACCAGAATCCTAATGATCCAAGAAGCTTCTGTCCCAATCGCACCAACCATTATTTCTATGTAAAAAGAAGTGCTTTAAAAAAACACTTCATTTCCAAATGCAAGGTACTTGCACATCTCACTACCTAGCAACGGCCAAATGCAAGCTTGTTGAAACTACTACAAGAGATATTTTACGGTGTTGCGGGGTATATGGAGGTACCAAATGATACTACAGTTTGGACCGTTGACTAAGAAAGATACAATATATGAACAAAAATTTATTATCTATCTAAACCAACAAAGAACCAGTTACGAGAAATATCAGTTGTACCCTGTCAGCTTATGTACCCTGCCATCTGAATCGTCCTGCCATATTGTGAGCCCAAAAATCCAACGCACCCAATCGTTCTACTAAATCCCGGGCGTCACCCTCCCCCTCTCTCCCCCACCTGTTACTTCAATTTTTTGGAAAGTGTTACATGACTGTCACGCTCTGAAAAAAATCTTTTCTCACCCCCCACGCCACGCCACCCACGTAACGCTCCCCCACTGTAGCTCCGATTGGAAATTATTCAAACGTAAAATCAGTTTCCGTATTTGGTTGATGTGAAAATAGCTACCTCAATGTACCCTGCTAGCCTGTCAATCGAGCTTGCTATTTCCATATTTGATTACAATTGTTTTCTATTACTTTCCATTTGTACGCAATGAGGAATCCAGATCGAGATTTGCCTTACTTCCCTGGCGACAGGAGGACGCCGGGGATGGGTGCGCGGTCTAGGGCGAGGGCCAGAGATGCGAGACCACGCGGTGCGGAAGAGCTCTGAGGCGGATCACCGTGCCACTGTATCGGACGACGGCGATCTACGGCGAGGGTGACGACGGTGATCTGCGACGAGGGCGATGACGACGGCGGTGGCGTGCAGCGCGAACACCACGAAGTCAATCTGCGGCGAGGACCCTCCCTGCCTGCTGCTGGTCTCTCCCTGTTCTTCCTCTCCAATGAGGCGGCCGACAGCGCCTCGCGCGTTGCTGGCGGCACCGTCGCCGAGGAGGTGCAGCCTCCGCATCCAGTAGTGCATCATCCTCCCCATCATTACTGCCCGCGGCGTCACTTGCCCAGCCACATTCCAGCACAGGGAAGACCTCCATGATCTTCCTCATCGTCTGCTAGGTCATCAACACCACAGTCCGAGAGTAAGCACCCCTCCTGTTTTTTTTTTTTTTTTTTTTTTTTTTTTACTTTTCCCTGGAAACTGAAACAAATATATGTAACTTTGGATTGCAAATTTGCATCCTGGGGATTATGATATGTAGCTAGCTAGATTATTGTTTCAAATTAGCGATACTTCCAGATATGGTCTGTTTTTCGTATGAATCCTTTACTCATTGGTGTGCATAGGCGTCCAATTTCGAGACACTATCCTGGCTTTGGGATCAGTCTAATATTTTTGGTCACAAAGGGCCAAGATGAATTGTTTCTCAGGCGCAAAATAATACTAGATGAAGCTCATGGACGATTGTTGGCCCATAACATTAGCATGTATTCTCTTTTTGTAGGGTGCAGGTATTGATTCTCTCCGCCACCAGAGAGCTCGTTTCACAAACTGTGAGTAATGCTAGCTATTGGTCACTGAGACTGATACAAGTGCCAACCTGAACCGGTGGCAAAAGTATTAGCGATGATTTTAGGAGGCTTGACCACGAGTTGCATACTGTATAAGGATTCCACCCACAGTATGTGATATGATCAAGAGAAACGACTCAGTGAACAAGAGTTATCAAGCTTCTAATTCTGGTTAGGTCACCCTGGTAATATAAACTGATGTTTCTAAACTTTCATCCACACAACATGTACATGTCTAATTCCTTTGCTAATGTGGCAGAGGGTTTAAGGCTCTGATTTACGATCGATGCTACAAATATCATCCACCAGACATCCAGGTTAGGGTTACACTCCCCTAAGCAAAATAGTTGTTTTTCCCAACTGATTTTTCTCTATGACAATAGCAAACCTGCTTTCAAGTGCACACCAATCCCTTTATTTTGACCTTTCTTGTACCCTGAATTGTGTGGCATAGAAGTTTCAGTCTTTTTATGTGAATTCCAACAATTGTGTCTAAAGTAGCTTGTGACTTTGTTTTGATTGTTAATGCATACCAATCTATACTTTATGCACTGACTGCATTATCAGGGTCCATTTCACTATCTGTATTGTAGACACTACTATATCCTGCGCCCAACTTAGCAATCAAAATTGACATTTTTTTCTTTTTATAGTTGCTATCATCTATGTTTGTTCACTGTGGTTCTATACACAATGAATTGCAAACACATAAAGCTAATTTATCGTTGAGTGAAGCTTCTTTTATCTGCTATGATCTGAATTTTGGTTTCTTGTTCAATGAGTTTTATCTGCTATGATCTGAAATGACATATTAGGGAATCTCACTCTCTGTTTTTCTTACAGTCTCTTCCTTCAGGCACATGGAACTCTTATGTCATTTGTTGATCTTTTTGCACCATATTCTTTATCTATGTGTCCAGTCTATATAATATATCAATGATGAAGTGCCGCAACAATCAGGTGATCTTCAGTTGAATTGTTGTCCTGTGTAGAATCCATAACTTCTTTAATGAAGGCAGCGGCATTCATACTTTTCCCTTACAGTCACCTTGATTTTCTGCAGCTGACCCTTGAAAAAGGGCACATACACAACATGCAAACCAAGACTACTCCCAATGGGCCTACGGCAACAATCTCATATGTAACATCTCCTAGATAAGCTAAACATATTGTATCCAAAGTTGTCTTGCTCATGTATAAAATGGCACTAGCTTTCATGTCATGTTTTCATTCCTACAAGCTTAAAGGTGTAATAGGTATAAATAAATGGTACAATAATTTCTCCCTTCCTTTTTATGTTCCATTAAAAATGCATTGGAATTTTAATTTTAACTACAAAGGTCCTGCCAAGTGGTGTGTTTTTCTCGGTCACGTGCGTGGCGCACGTGCATTGGTACTAGTAAACGGTAACAAATGGGCAATAATATGGTAACTAAGAACTTACCTTTGTGAGCCACGGAGTTTTGGGAAACTGTCAACATTGAGGGTGCTGCATGGAGAAAGTTGAGATCGAGTACAATTCCAAGTAGACAAGCCATGGGCAATACTCTATGCATAGTTTTTCTTTATCATCTTGGACGCTGAACTCTTTATTTATTATAATATATATGAATCAGTAGGGGCTCTGCCCTGCAGTACTTTAAGTACCTCCGTTCATATTTAAATGAGGAGTTTTAAGGTCCAAAATAATGGTCATTAGTTTCTCAAAATTAATGGCCATTCGTTTAAGGGTAGTTTTGTAATTGCACTATTAATAAAAAATTTACATTTTATGATTGGAAAGAAAAACCTTAACCCTAACCTGCTAATAATAAAAAAAATATTTACTAGCTTAATACATATCAAAGATTAATCATACTACCAATTTGATTTTTTTTATGAACACAAAACTATTTATTATAGTTTGCCACTCTTATTGTTTTCCAATATTACGCTCAATTTGATCAAATAATGGCCATTAGTAGTGAATTTCTGAGATCAGATGTACACCGTCGGATCAAACTAATGGTCATTGTTTTTCAAATGGTCATTATTTTGGACAGTAAAACTGCTCTATTTAAATATCTTTTGATTATTATCTTTAATTATGGAGCATTAGATTAGAGATAACGGAAGGCCTATATTAACGGTGCACACAGTAAAAGATTTCAACAACCACATTCTAACTTTTCGCTGGCAGGATAGATGGTGCTCCACTTACTTTAAATGCACATGGAGTTCATACTAAACATTACATAAGTTTCGATCTGTGCCGGGGCAGGGGGGGGGGGGGGGGGGGGGGGGTTCCATGACCTCATGAAACATGAGCTGATGCATGCTTTTTATTTCACCACTGAAGAAACAACTGACTGTGCATACCTTGAAAAAGTAGATAAACCAGGCAAAACCAATCACACATAGATGGGAACAAAAACGTTCAGAATGTCTACATCCCATACCCTATCATATATTCTTTGTTCGGACGGAGTCAGACATGGATATTATCATAAAGTTTAAAGGGATGAAAAATCAAAATATGGAGAAACAGTTAGAATAAGAAAGGACATACTAACCATTGATATGCATGATCAATAGCATTTTGACTCTTATTTATGTTAATATCTCAATTTTACATCATATTCTTTGGTGTATAATCATTATAAACTTTCAAAAAAAATAGACTCATATTTGGACACAGAAAGCGTGGAATGATTATTGATGCATCCTTTTGCTCATACTGATTTTATGACGATTCGGTAAGTCGATCGGCCGGATATTATTCGTCCCGTTTTCACCTCTAAAGGATAAGGACTATAAATTTCATAGCACTTAGCGCTATAGCAAGCTCCAACTCTATTGGTCGCCTTCAAAAACAATAGAACTTTCACACAGTTGATTGCTTTGGGATTGGGAAGCATCAAGAATCCATGTGCGACTGACCCTCTGTGTTTGGGTAACTAATTCTCATTTCTTCGCACACATACAATTTTTCATTTGCAACACTCTTTAAGTGTTCTCCTTGATATTTGTTATGTTGAAGAAACAAGTTGATACACTATTAGACGGTGCTTAATCACATGGTGCAGCGCTTCTTTCCTTTAGAGAGGCCTCGTCACAGTACATGTGGATGAGTTGGAGCTTGCGAGCAGCGGGTGGCTGTGCGTTCTTCGCTAGGTTTGGGTCAGCGGCTGCATCGAGCTAGTAGTTGGTGACAGTGGCGGTGTGTGTGCACAACAACCCAAGCACTTACGGAAGCTCGACAGTGAGGCGGTGTTGACAGTTGAAGAGTAGATGGGGATGTAATTGGTCGGTCGTTCCAGGGTCGTGGGCATGAAAAAAAGAAAATATGCTACATATTTAGTACGCATATGCAGCGTACTACGCATAAATAATTGAGAGACATGGATAGATGGAGGACTTCATGATCTGTACAGTTGTTTTTGTGTCTATATTCCCCTGGTATAGAGAGAGAGATAGTAAGAATCACACCATGAGTTCATATAGAAACATGTTAGCCTCGCTGCTTTGCAGCAGCTGTTTTGCAGCAGCTACAGTGTTTCAGTTAATTCTTCAGCAGTAGCTACAGTGTTCGCGGTTATTTCTTCAGCGGTCGCTACAGTAAAACGGCTGCATCGCAGCGAGGCGAACAGGCCGATTTTTGTTAATAGTAGTGAATTTATATAACAAACTTGAGAATTATGCAAGCTCAGTGACACCACAGTGAGTGGCAAATACTAGCAACCATGGGTAGCTTCTTTACATCTTCGTGGATAAAACAGTGACCACCGGGTCCACCATTTTATTGAGCGCAGATCCCAGCCTTCTGTCATAGTAACGGCAATTCTCGTAAAAACAACATGCAGAAAAATCGGTCATAGAAGCGTGGTTTTGCTCACTGCTGAGACCACGCTGCAGTAGCCATCCCTCACCATGGGAGAAAACAGTCCATCACACAAACACTGAAGCCATGTGCTCTCTTGACAGGGGAGGAACTACAAGGGGGTGCCGGCCTGCTGGGGGCGCTGTCCAAGAAGACACAAGTTATTAGCTCTCTAATCCATGTGAAAGAAAGATCGAATCAACATATTTTTCCCTACAACAGCACTTTTGCAGCAGCTCATCACCAGCCTAGCACCCTCTCACATCAATCTTGGCTCCTCCACTGATCTAGAGGCACTAAACTAAACTCGGGACAGGTGGAACTGCCACATAGAAGCTCATTTCTACGGTTCCTAAGTTGTCATCTTCAGATACGCGATTGGGAAAGAAATTCCATAAGAGATAACTAAAATCTTGAGACAAATACTTTTTCCCGTGGTTTCTTAACCAAATCTTGAGACAAGCTAGTGTGGTCTAGAGGCTCAAAATCATCTGAAAAATAGAAAAATATGGTTGGAAAAATTAAAATTTTAATTATTTTTGGATTGTGCAAACAACCCAGGACGACCGAGCATGTTCGTTTCCTTTAGTTCTAAATTTTAGTCCAGAGAATCTTGCTATTTAAGGGTATTAAATAAAGTCTAATTACAAAACCATTTTACAGATGGGTGCTAATTTACGAGACGAATCTAACGAGCCTAATTAAGCTATGTTTTGCTACAGTGATGCTACAGTAACCATCGTCTAATCACAGCTTAATTACCCTCATTAGATTCGTCTCGCAAAGTAGTCTAGGTTTCTGCAAAAAAATTTATAATTACATTTTATTTAATACTTTTAAATAGCAAGAATTTTTTACTAAACTTTAGTCCTAATGATTTTAGTTCACCGGTCTCTCTGCAAATGCATTTATTGTTACAGTGCTGCTTTCAATTACCCACCCTTTGCACTGTATGGGTGGATTTTCGATCATATGGACCATTGGACATAGAAGGGGGTCGTGAAAAAAAAAAACTTTTTTATAGGGGTGAACCGCATGACGGTAGATATTTGCATTGCTCTTTTTTATGGTTTTAAATATTATTCTGCTTAATATATATTTACACTGCGCGTTAACTCAGCTTGAGTTTGTTCATTTCCAAGTCAAGACGTTGTGGTTCTTCGACTTTAACAGGAGTACAGCCGAAGGAAGGATATAAAAATAATCATATTATGATTCTTTCTTTATAAAGAATTGCAAGTGAGTGGAAGGACTATACGTTACATGCCAGAAATCTACAGGTGAATAGCAAGGTTGGTCATCGAAAGAGCTGAACAATATGTACTACACACAATTTCACGTTAGTGTATAAAAAAATCCTATAGAAGAATGCTATATACCTCAAACTGTTTCAGTTTATCACTGGAATTTAGAGAAGAAATAAGACGAATGTATATGCGTAATGGGCTTGAGGTACTTTGCGTTAGCCCATTCCCAAATAATGATGTTTGGTGCTCTGACTGGGCCTGAGAGGAAAAGGAAAAAAAGGCCTTCCTTGCAACAGAAGATGCTACCAAAAAGCTCGACAGACAAGGCTGCCCAAAAAGAATTGTGACGGGGAACAAAATTGGACCCCTACCCTCCTCTTTTGCCTGTTCTGTACCATGCTCTACTGCACAATTATTGTGACTGGGCATTCATGCAGACGTTATACTGGGAAAAGGTGGAGATGGTATCTTCAGTGTGTATCTTCAGTGTAGTGCCAATTCTATCAAGCCAAATCAGTGCACGTGTATAACACATCAAAATCAATATTACGGTTCTCAAATGTATGATTGCATCATCGCAAAAAAAAAATGTATGATTGCAGAAACATAAAAATGCTTTTTGCAGAAGGACCTACAATCTGTATCTCAATCATCAGGAACATAACAAGCTGAATTAGTTTTAGTACCAGCTGATTTGGCACTTTGTCATTGTTCATGCACTGAAATCAGAGGGGCGTTCAGGTCAGTACTCAGTAGTTGTCGTTTCTAGTAATAACCTCATGGCTCTAAACATCAAATCATGAAAGCAGGAGAGGAACACTTCATCGGCTGCACTTGCTTTTTCCTTAAAATTCAGCATCGTACAAGTGCATTCAGTCGATCTTGAAATTGATGCATTTCAACTGCCAATAGAGATACAACATTTTACTGAAGGGCATAGGAAAATACACACACCAGATTGAGGTTTACTAGCCCAATCTATCTCAAACCATTGGGTATATATATATCATATATACACAAACCAGGAAAAGAGCAATTGGAAAGGAGCACACAAGTACAGAGACAGTGCAGGAATTTCAATGTTAGGAAGAACACAAATTCATCGATCACCATTGCTGGCCTTCAACCCTTCTGGCTTCGCCGCGATCCGACCCTCGACAACACGGTCATCCTCTTCAGGACCTTTGAGATCTTGGCCAAACTCGGCCTGCCACCCCCAAAATTCATCTTCTTGGTGGAGAACTTCAGAGCCTGCAGGCAACACAGTTGCTTCACAGAACCTTCATCATCCTCGTCTTCTTGTTCCTCCGACTCAGCCTCCTCGCCTTCCTCAACTGGTTCTTGTACTTTCTTGGAGCTTCTCACCTTGCTGCCACTATGCTTCACGCCACGTACATTGCCACTGCTACCGCCTACCTCGTAGGCCTCCCACAGCATGTCCATGTTGTCACTGCCCTCCACCACGGCACGGTCACGGCAAAGCTTGAGCTGCATACGCTCTTCGTAGAGCTTGCACGCCAGCGTCCTCTTCCATTCCTTCTCCTTCTGTGAAGGCGACTCCTCGCTGACGAGGTTCTCCGACGAGGTCCTCGAGTGCACCCGACCGGCGATCGACATAGACTTCAGAGAATTCTCCCTCTCGGTGCATATGACAGGAGATTCTGTCACGTCTTTGTAGTCGTCCTTTTCCTGAATATCTTGTTCAGCTTGTGCAACTTGGCATTCTTGCGTATCTTGCTCAGCTTGTGCAGCTTTACACTCTTGCTCTTGCAACTCTGCTTCAGTGTGCACATCTCCGGGGGCTTGTTCGTTATGTGAAGCATGGACATTTTCTTCAGCTTGCAAGTCTGGCCTGCATATTTCACTGAATGTTTCAGAATCTGAGGGCACGCATTCCTTGACATCCTTGAATTCTTGGCATTGTTCTTGTTCCACAGATGGCTTAATAGTACTGATATCTTGAGCTTTCAGCTTCCGGTCGCATGTTTGGTCGCAAGGATCAGCCTCAAAACGCACACATTTCTTCACATCCTTGATTGACTCGTTCTGCAGACTGAATTTCTCTGAATTGTCCTCCATATCCTCAATAACCGTCTTGAAATTGCCAGATACTTGCGCTTCCCACAGTTTGATGCGCTGAGCAATCAAAGAACGTGGTTTCACCGGATCACGTGTCTTGATCCCTCTCTGTTCCACTGTCTGAAATTCCTTGACCTCCACTGCTTGCACCGGCTCGCATTTCTTGATCTCCATCTCCTTTGTTTGCACAGGCTCGCATTTCCTGATCTCCAACTCCATTGCTTGCACCGGCTCGCCTTTCCTGATCTTCAACTCTACTGCTTGCACTGGCTCGCATTTACTGGTCTTCAACTCCACTGCTTCCACCGGCTCACATTTCTTGATCTCCACTGAAATAGGGTCACACTCCAACCTCTTCTCCTCAACGACTTCACCAACATCGTCCATGCCTGACGAGATCAAACCCTGCTCCTGAATGACAACCTCATGTTCTTCCTCTGCTTCCATTGCTTGCACAAACAATGCCTCACTTTGGCAACAGCGTTGAGTTAAAGATTCAGAGTCCTTCAAATCCTCCGAGATCACAACTTTATCATCAATTTCGTCATCAACCTCACCAGAAACCTCATGATCCAAGAAGCTTCTGTCACCAATCGTACCATCCGTTAATGGGAGCTCAAATGCAAGCTGCTTGCACTCCTCACCACCCAGCAACAGGAAGCTCTTCTCCTCATCCTCCAAAACAAAGCAAGAACCGGTAAAGTCTCCGAGCTCGCCCATAATCTCGCCGACCCGGACCACGGCGGCGGCGTCGCCGGGGCCGAGGACGAAAGAGCAGAGCTGCGCGACCAGCCCGGCGCCTCCGCCGCCGCCGCCGTCCGGCCGGAGCTCGGCGCAGAGCGCGGCGACGGCAATGCCGCAGGTCCTGCTGCCGCCGAGGGACGGCCACCCTGCGCCGCCGCGGAGGTACGGCCCGACGGTGGCAAGCACGGCGAGGAGGAGCGCCGTGGAGGCGAGGAGCGGGGCGAAGAAGGCGGCGAGGGGCCGGGCGAGGTGGCGCGCGAAGAAGAGGAGGTACGCGGCGTGGAGCGGGTGCGAGGCCAGGAACGCCGCGGCGACCACCAGGTCGTGGAGGAGGCAGAGCGGCACGGCCGCGGCCAGCAAGGCGCCTCCTTTGTCGGCGTCGATGCCGCCATTGTCGGTGGTGCGGCGGTGGGGCAGCGCCGCCATTGTCGCCTTCCTCTTCCTTCTTTGCTTCGCGTGGCGACGGCGTGTGTCGAGCGGCTTGTTCGCTAGCTACGTGCGCGCGCGCGTGCTCCGGCGGTGGAGGGATTCGGGAGGAGGTGGCATGGCTTGGCGTGGTCTGCAGCGGTGGTCTTTGGCATGGAGTGGGAGAGACTGAAAAGTAAAGGGAAGAAGATGGCAGCGGAGATGTGTGCGAGCAGAGGAGGGAGAGGGGATGGGTAAAGTCGAGGGAATGGAACGCTTGTAATTAACCTTAAATCATGCATTTACAAGAATAGAATGCTTTTGAAATCAACCTCAACTCACAATTCAAGATTGTTATCGGACAAATACAAAAACCCAATTATGATTCCCGTATAAATATGGTACTCAACCAAACGAACAACAAAACGACCAAATTAGTTTTGAATCTATTCCGAAATTCTCACTCTGAATTCCGTCGGATATCCATAAAGTTCCGAATTAAACAGAAATGTTCGGAAAATTACCGTTATGTTTTCAACCCAGGATAAGGTTAGGGTTTTAGGAGTGATGCGTGCGTGATATGGTTTCTTACTGAGTTGACCATTGGTATTGTTGGTTTTCCGGTTACCATCAACTTTGTTTGTCACAAACTATGGACATGTGTAGCCACTTGCATCATGGTTTTTTTTTTTGTAAATTTCATGAAACTACAAGTTCTTTGACAAAAATATTGTGAAACTACACACTTCAGCCGTTACTTCGTAAAACTACATATTTCATGTCAACTTTATTGGAGAACTATTGATTTCAGGTATGGTGTTCCGGGGCCCATAAACCCAAGGAGTGGGTTCTACTTGCAAAAATATGTTGCTCTTGATAAAAATGGACGCAATATTTAGCTGTCTGGTAAATTTACAAAATATGTAATTTTCTGAATTAGTAACTTAAAAATATATGTAGTTATCACCAATATATCTGTTACGTATAAATTTAACAATGGACCCATTACTCAAAAACCTAAAGTTGGAAACACGATCATTGCACGCCTAATTTAACATGGCTGGTGAACAAAGCTGGTTTTGTACCACTGTGACATTACGCAGGCCAAGCGAGGTAGAACTTAAAGGGCGTCCAAGAGGAGCGTGCATTTTTAGGCTACGGTTCACCTTTCCCTTTTCCTCTTGATTTTGCTTTCCGTCTGTTCTTTTGCCATGCTTCAGGTTGGCCTGCTTGTTTGCGTAGCTCCAAGGCCAAGAAGCTCCTTCAAACGAACTTCCTTCACGGCGCGAGCTCATATGCCCAACGTTGCACTCATCTTCGTCTCCCTTGCAAAGTTCAATTTCCTTTCAAGTCCCAAAAGGATCCAATTTGTTTATGGCTTGATGTTACACAACTTGATCTAGTTATGTAAACATACTTTCCAAAACTGAAGAAAAAGGCTGAAAATTTGCGCCTGTCTAAACCACTCTATATGACTGAGATGCTTGAAATTGTTACAAACACATTTTATAGACCGTGACAGACAGGTGGACCTGACTGATTGGCAGCTTTACTTCATCAGTCATCATGTGTCAAGGTAATCAGACACCAGTTGCCCAACTCAACAGCGGCTCTGTCCTTGGAGCTAGGCTTTTACAGTGTATCTTGAAAGCTAGTAGCCAGTTGTAGCCAGTGAAGCGACTTCACTGTGCGTCATTGCACTGGCGTCAAGGCAGTGCATGGTAGTAGAAAACACAAACCGAGCAGTCTAGTTCAGCAGTCCAGTACCAAGGAAATATATGAGCCGTCCCAGCTCTTGTCATGATTTTAACGAAGCGAACTGACAAGTTAGGAAAAGCAGTAGATGGCAGCATCGAGCCGTTAACATGCACAATTAGGGCCAACGAAAAGCAGAGGTTCCGTAATCATAGGGGTTACATGTTGTCAACCTTTACACGTCCAACAGCAGAGTACAGTACCTTCGTGAAAACGATGGGACTTTATAAATTGCGCCCGTCCTGCGTCCGGCTTAACAGTGCAGGATAGGATGTTCACTGACAAGCCGTTAATCACGGAGATTCAGTTGACAATTTGTGGCTAAACGCTTTCCCTACGACTTCTGCATAGCTTTTTGTTTTCGGCGCAACAGACCAATGACAATGAAATCACTCCGGTTGCGTAAAACTAGGTACCTAGTAGAATTGGAAAACAGTGGTAGAAATTTATCGGTAAAACTTTAACGAATGCAATCAAATTTACCGACCCCAACACCGTCCAATTATCACTCTAAATTCCACGGATATGTCAGCGTAAGATTGGTTTGCTCAGAGAAATCAATCTATTTACCTCCAACCTTTTAGCAAAATTCTGCTTGTACAACAGAGTAGTCTTTTTTCTTTTCTCTGACGTTTACATCTGCCCGTACCCAACAGTCAGCCCCAAGCAAGCCCCAGCTCAGATGCGCAGAAAGAACATTTATCTCAGCGTTTTCGTTGACAATTTATCTCTAACCTCTTCTTGCAACATTTTTAAGTTTTGTGACTTGTTTTCAGCGCAGCAAAGTCATTGACGATAATCAGTCCGATTCCGTAAAACGAGACATCTAGTCAAATCGGGGAATTAATAGTTAGGTGAAGGTATGCAACAATTCAGGCAACTCATCTGGAACAATATATCCGACCTTTGAATAAACCGGTTTGCAAAGTTGTAGGTTCACTATTGACCGTGGCTCCTTGTGGCATCACGGTGACGTTTTAAAAGTGCGTATGTATTTCTATTTTCAGATGTTATTGTTGGATAAGTGTATCTTGTATTTTATGTATACAATAGCAAAAGGCACATTAGGAATGATCAACATTCCTCTAATGATCAACGTTGTTAGGGACATAAACCACAGGAACCCCATCACCGTCCAATCATAGCTCTGAAATTCAATGGATCTGTCAGGGCACAGATTGCCGAGAGACAACAGCATTCTATCTACTACCTCCAGCCTTTCCATCAGATTCTGGCGGACGCCAGGGTAATTGTTTCCTCCCTCTGACGTTTACATCTGCCAGTACCCAACAGTCACCGCCAAGGCAAGCAAGCCCCAGCTCAGATGAGCAGAAAAACATTTACCGCCTCTCCTGCACGCTGCACGCTGGACCGGCCGTCGGCGCAGCCTGCCCTCGCAACGCTCCAAATGCCGGCACTGTATTGCCAGCCGCTGCTCTGTGTTGTTCAAAAAAAAAAAAAAAACACACACACACACACACGATGCTCTGTGTTCGTGCAGATGTTGCATGTTGCTCGGCGTTCGACCCGGAGGTATCCGGCGGAGCAACGAAAACGCAGAGCATGTGAAAAATACAGTGAGCATGTCGAGTACAACGGAGAAGACAATGCTTTGTACTTAAGACTGGGTCCTGCGAACAATGCTTTGTACTGAAGAATTAAGATTGGGTCATATGAAGAACATGCAACTTTGGGGCTTGCGGACGCCAATGCCATGACCACGGAAGGTCTAGGTATTCATGAACTTGATTTAGGGACGACAGGTGGTTCATGGTGGAGTTCTAATTCAACTCATAATTTACCTGACCAAACGATGTAGGGAAGATGGCTGGTCTGATGGGCTCACTCACCAAACCTATAATTTACCTGATCGATAATGTAGCCCAATAGGTCCGTTCACCAACCAGACAAGAAGCACGTAATTGAACTTCTCTGGACGATTAACATGACAGGCTATCAAAGTTCATCTCGATTCCATGCCTGCAGAGAAAATAACACTCCGATTTCTACTGTCACTGTCGCTGGAACAAGACTGTATCTTGCAAAAGCAAGACAGACCAGGATTTCATTTGCTCGACGAGAAGGATAAAATCAATACAGCTCAGTTCAGTTTTTCACAGATGCACAACTTTCAGTTTTCACATCCCAATCCAGCTATTCACCTTGACTTGCAAGGAAAATGGCACCAAACAGTTGAAATCAAAGCAAGCGCCCCCAAACAAACAGTAGCTAGGAACAGCAAAAGAATAGAGGTTCAGTACCCTCTTCACATGCAAATGCTGCGATATCAAGGACAGCAGCAACAGTACCGAGGGACAAAACAAACCAGATTATCACACCAGCACAAATTAGACAGCGATGCAATGCAGATAAAAACTTTGGATGCCATGCAAGGGAACTGATGAAGATCCGGCCTATGACTAACTTTCCGCTTTCCTGCCTCTAGATACTATATAAACTTTTGGATGCCAGAGGCAGGAAGTGGAAAAGCAGGCACGAACATGGTGGCACCCCACAATTTGTACCAACCAAACCAGTAACAGAAGGGTTGCTGAAAAGTTGCCAATCATGGGTGTCTCACAATGATCATAGACCCATAGGTAGTTGAAGTTTCATATCCATTGCATTGTCACCATGAGCGACGAGGGATTAAGGCTACATGGGGAAGAATCTAGGAATGACAACGTTCTTAAGATGCTTTAGTTTCAAGCTAAATAACAGACATTACATTTTGTGACACATCGGGTGCTTCCGAAGATGCTCACTCGTTCATCACAGGCTTGTTCTCGTTGGCCTTGGGCCTCTGCTCCTTTGGTTTGTGCTCTTCCATTTTCCTGCCATCAGGAAAGCAAGTCAAAATTGGCAGTTTGCATAAAAGTATTTTGGTAAATAAAAATCATACAGTAACATCACGAGTACAGTAATTCCTTGAATTACAGAAACCTAAACAGAGAAACTTAGTTCAACAATGCATTGTATTAAACGGCAAAACAAGTTTAATGCCTGAAACCACTCCACTCCCTTTCAGTTCCCTTTCAAGATAAAACCATAGGGATAGTGGCCACTGGCGAAGCTAGCAATCCAGAGAGCTGAGTGCCACTTCAGCATTCATGCGACAATTTGGTGCACACATTTGGTATTAGGTGGTGCACATAGGGTGGAAATCTGATGCTAAGTCCTAACCATTGAAAAAGAATTTGGACCCTGGTACTAGTGCACTCGGGTGAGCCTACGTAAAGCATTGCCAAGGCACAGGGAAGTAAAAAATCAGCCTGTGGCGCGAACGTCATTTTAGGAGCGAGTGGGGTGTGTGTGTGTGTGTGTGTGTGTGTGTGTGTGTGTGTTGTACGTTACAACTCTCTCTTCTTAATGAAATGATACGCAGCTTTCCTGCGTTTTCGAGAAAAAAATAGGGAAGTAAAAATTATAAGTCAATAACATAAAACTTATGACGTTAAATCCACCAATATGACAATGTGACATTTTTGAAATATATTGCCAGTTGAAATTTTAAAAAGCTTGGTTGCTACAGGCAAGGTTCAAGTGGTGTTTTATGCTACAGAAGAGCAGTAACATGCTGATTTACTCATCACTGAACAAAATTTCTTTCAGATGCAGTGGTTCGATGTTTACAGAAAGTGGTTCAAAAACAACCTTGCACGGCAATAATTTTAATGAATCGAACAGTTACTTTGACTAGATCTTAAAATCATTAGTACGCAAGCACTTAATACCCATAAATGAGCGCTTTATATATGGTACTGGTAGCAATAAACCCAGTACAGGACAGTCAAATACATTTCCTGTCTAAAATAGTAGTCTATCATATTGACCAATTAAAGGTATCATATGGAATGTGTATCCTCTTTATTTTCAGGACTACCTTGAGTGGTCCCTATTTAGGATCGTCATTTGCAAGATTCCTATTTTAGTTAATTGTGCAAACATTTTAACTTTACCATATGAAAATCCCAACAAAACACAACAAAAATTATTTAACTATTTGCTGATAGGAATGAATTAGGTGAGGCAGGTCAGGCAATATACATCAAAACAATTTTCCCTGCAAGTTGAAACGTGAAACATGGATAATACAACCATAAATCTAGACCCATGACAATTGGAAAACAAAAAGTTCGACATAAAAAAATTGACCACATGAGAAGTTAATGGATATAACAACAAATTTATGTCTTGACCACATAAAAAAAGATACATCAAAATTTAACTGGACAGTTATATGATATGTCTTGCAAACAAGACACTTTATTCAATGCAAAGATGGAGCACAGGGTCCTTATCAGAAATGTACATCAGCAAAGCTACCAAGGTATGATATAAATGTGTTCCCACAAGTTGAAAATACATGTGTTTAATTTCATGAGTCATTGATAGTCCAGGGGTATATAATTAGACAGCAATGTATAGGCAACCGGCAATGCATTTTGTCAGCATATAGCAGACACACTAATAATTCATAAGATATTCCGACATAACCATATGGCATGATATCTTCTACAGTAGAAAGATGCATACAACTTCAAGTATAGGTGTACCAGATCAACTGTTTGGTATGCCAAAATTGGCAATATGCCTACAACTTCAAGGCCGAGCTGAGGCTTAGGGTCCAATTCAGTCAGAATAGTTAAGACTATTCTAAATGTAACTTAAAACCTGGAATTTCCAATATGTGATCATTCTTGGGCTTAATATCAGTTAAATAGCCAAACAACATGAGGAACTTAATGCGCGTGAAACAGCCTTTGCCCACGTTGAAGGACTAAAAAAGTCTCTCATCAAGCATCCAAACATAACACGAACGGTAGGTGCACGAGGCCTCACAAGGTTCTTGGGTATCTCTGGAACCACTAACCAACGGCCAACGCCCATGTCCACCTTACATATTGTCATCACCAATCGTGTAGCTCAAATAGCTCTGGAACCACTACCCAACACTTGTATCCTCCTAATGTCATCATCAATTGCACAATCATCAAAATTTCAAAGTCATTACACTAACACTCAAGATGAAGTTAGTAACTTATGTACCCGGTACTCCCTGGTTTGAGGGTTGAGGAGATTGAAATCTTCCCCTCTTTTATGGTTCCTTTTCACTACCATAACCGAAAGAATAAGTGAAAACATCCATAAACATTCGTGTTCAACCACAAAAGCAAGATCCGCATACTGCCACAAACAACACTGACGAACCCAATGCACAAAAAGCAAGAAACATCTGCAATCTAAATATCTCAGCATATTTTAATGCGTTTTCCAATCCAAATAGCATCCATATCAACCATACTATTCCTACAATCCTACAGCAGCATTCAAATATTGATCTATAAATAAAATTTGACTAACTGCAAACAGCCTATGCAATAACAACATTCTCCTGGTCCCATGATTCCTCATCCTTGAAGGCCCATTAAGCACCCAGCGATTCACATATCACTCATGCGGACTAGAATAGAGGACTGCCTCGGGTCAAGATATCCCCTCATCTTTGCCACGCCCAAGCCAAACACTGCTACCAACAGATAATCTCCAGATTACACCAACAGCGAACTACTACATTTCGCACCGCAGCATCAAAACTCGGCCGCCACAAGGGAGCCCCCTAAAAGCGGCCCTACCCCGCACGCAATCACCCGTGAATCTAACACCGTAGAACAAGGCGGGGACGAGAAGATAACAGCGCGGTCCAGCACTACAAGGAGGAAAGGTCGAGGTGGACGGACCTCCTGTCGGCGCCGCCCTTCTGGCTGAGGAAGGAGCGGAAGAGGGGCGAGTTCACGTCGTAGATCATCTTGTCCGCCGCCGCCGCCGCAGGAGAGAGTGGGGTTAGGGTTTCCTTCTTCCTCTTCTCGGCTCCGGCGTGAGCTCTGTGCGCTCGGACGAGAGTGATGGAGCCGAATGATGGATGGGTCGTCCTCGAGTTGGGCTATCCGGCTATGCTTCTTTAGACGATTCCAAGCGAGCCGGGCCGAGCCGAGCTGCGCAAAAGCGTCCAACGCTCAGTTCTATTTAGGCTTGGCTTAAAAAAAAAAATTAAAATGCACCGGAGGCCCATGAACTTGTCAGCCTGTGTTATTTAGTTTCATGAACTTTTATTTTGCATTTTTAGGCTCACGAACTCTTCCGTTTGTGTTATCTAGGTCCATATATTTTTATTTTGTAGTTGTAGGTCCGCGAACTTATCCGCCTATGTCATCTAGGTCTATGAACTTATAAGAAGGTATACAACACATCCGTACCCCTTCTAACATACACACACCTTATCAGTTCTTAGTGCATTATACTTCCGTTTAAATTCTAGTAAAGCATGAATCTCGGAGGGGTAAGGAATTGGATAAAAAGGTGTTGTCATCTATCTCGACCTGTTTCCCGATGCGTTGGAAATGAAGACCGGCTCAGAGAATCACCGGTGTGCTTTCTCTCTCCATCGTTTCGCCAACAAAGAAGTCATCCTTGACTTGACGATTGACCATTCCAACCCTACCGAGCCGCCTCTTCGAAGTATTTACCTCTACCTTTCTTTTTTTAGAACATGCCCTCACCTCAAATCAAAAAGAAAAAATAAAGAACCTCGTATGTGATTTAATCGGCCCTAAGGGAGTTTACTCGACCCATTCTCCATTCTCCCGCACTGCTCTAGTATGCGACTCGGTATGTGCCTCCGATCATTGTTTACCATCATCATTTTTGTCCGCGCGAATGTTTGTTGTTTTGAGCTCTCTTTTCCCAGCCGTTCTCGTACACACGGTTTTGTTAGGCCTTGCCGCACTACCTCGTGGTGGATTGTGACCCTTGGGGTCAAACTTTTTTTGTCACGGTGTGAAAAGAAAATGGTTTCGGACCTAGATGACACATACAAACAAGTTTGTGAACCTAATACTGCAAAATAAAAGTTTATGAATCTGGATGACACAAATGGAAGAGTTCGCGGACCTAAAAGTGCAAAATAAAAATTCATAGACCTAAATGACACGGGCTAACAAGTTTATGGACTTCCAGTGCATTTTACTAAAAAAAAGTTCTTTTTAGGCGAGCGGAAGTAATTAAGCTTGCTCTAAAGAAAAAAAAAAGAGAGTAATTTGCTGGGCAAAATAATAAATAAGAAAATTATGCACGCAAAATAACTGCAATGTGGCCATTGGTCATGCGTGAACCGTCAAAGTAACAGTCAGAAATTATTAGCACAATGATTAAAAAAAAATTATTGGCATGCCATCATTCCCAAATATATAATTAATATCTATAAAGTTCATACCCACTACCAGCTAAAGCTTGCACCTCGTACTTCCACGTCATCAGAAAACTTAAACCGTCAGATCATCCCTCTCCTCTCAAATCAGACAACCATCCAATTAGTTGTCCCCACGCCATCTTCAATTGCAGCAATACCTTTCTCCTTGCTGCCATTAAACATGACACAAAGAGGCAACAGATTTGCACTCAGTGCAATACAAGCCGCGGCTGCAGAAAAATAACTGCGAACACTGTAGCAGATGCTAAAACACTGTAGCTGCTGCTGAAAAAATAACTGCAAACACTGTAGCTGCTGCAGCTGCTGCTGCAAAATATCCAAACGAACAGGGTGGTACCACAGTGAGACGACAGTTTTGCAGCCTTCCTTTTCTCCTCTTAATCACTACAGCTTTAAGATGCTACATATACGCTTCCTCCAAGCAGCAGCCAGTCGTGATCCTCCATGGAATTGATTCTGATCAATCGTGATATCTCTCCCTCTCTCTGGATCTCTCTCTGGATATGAATGGCCATGGACTAAGGCTCCGTTTGGTTGAGCTTTTTGGGGCTGTAGCTTTTCAAAGATCAGTGAAAAAGCCCTCACAAAAACTTGCATGATAATCTTCAAAGATCATGCAATACATTAGAAAAATTAAGATTCCATTCTGAAATTCATGCAATATATTAAAAAAGATAAAATTCCTTTTCTAAAATGATCATTTGCATGTTAATTTTCAAACAATGCATTGTTTTACTATCAATTTCTATAAATTGTTTTTTTAGACCTTTAGAGGCATTACAAACGTTTTCACAGCTTTTCTACAGCCACAGCCATTTCAACTAAACGGCTTTCAGCTTTTTCTACAGTTCACAGTCACAGCAGCTTTTTTCCACAGCTCACAGCCACAACAGCTTTTTTCACGGCCATAGCCCAACCAAACACACCCTAATGGTGACCTCTCCCTTGAACGATTGTAGAGGTCTCTCCAATGTTTCAGTACCTGCGTTGTTGAAAGTTGTGGTCTATTCCATTCCATATACCGATCGCTATTTCGTCCCTATTATATTCTATTATATTCCTTTGGTGTATAATTTCCTCACATTAGCTTTGAGTCTGCACACTTCCTTTTGTAACATGTTATCATATGGGTAAGTGAATGGGATTTCGTCTACAAAAGCTTATGGATGCGGCCATTTGGTTTCTTGAATCTCGGGTAATCGCGTATGGCAATAGCAACTAAGCAACTGGCTGACTATTTTATCACCAAACATCTACCTATATGACACATCATATGATAAATAAAATGTTCATACAAAGCTTTATGAAACATGATAATATACTATATATGGAGATTATGTACTCCTATTAACTCTATTGATGCAATATTCTACTCAAACTAATTCCAAGCTCATAGCATTCTACTTAAATTATCGCTATATTCTCGCAGCAACGCGCGGGGAATTCACCTACTATTATATTGGTTAACTCCACTCAAGGGTGGAGCTTAAACTGCTTAGTTGAGGCTAAAGATGACCACGCCCCTACCTACCTCAAATTTAGACTGAATCAACTAATGTTTTTTTTTTCTTAGTTGGGGCTAAAGATGACCACGCCCCTACCTATTCTCAATTGGGAGGCTCTCAATTATTAGGAGGTGTAGCTCCGACAGTCTCCTAATAATTCCCTCCCAATAACCCCTGACATGTGAGGTCTTTTTTCTTCTTTCTCTCATTCCTCTCACTTACACATGGGCCCCACCTTATCCTTTCCATTTTACTTGTACACCGCGCCCATCTCGCTCACGCTGACACCGTCGCGCCGCACCGCGCTCGGCTCGCCCCCCCTCGCTGGCCTTGCCCGTCCCGGTCGTGCCCACTTCACTCTGTCTTGCCGCGCCACACCCTCTTCACTCACGCCGACATCGCCGCGCCGGCCTCGCCCCGTCTCGCTGCGCCGCGTCTCGGCGTCGTGTCGCGCGGGCAGGGAGGGGTTGGGAGCCGGCGGCCATCGTGCAGACAGGGACGGGGGCAGCTCGCCGACGCGCAGCCAGGGAGGGAGTCGGCGTCGCGTTGTCGTCGTCGCGAGGAAGGACGGCCGTTTGAAAATGCAATTGTTCGGTTACTGCGTGCAACAATTTGAAAATCATGCGTCCGTCACTGGGTACGGTGTCATAAACATTCGTCAGGGCTCGTAACAAAAATTAAGTCCTGAGTTATGTGCATCTTTTCCCTTGTTTCCGTCGCAAACCTGCGTATCTACAAAGAAAACACCGCTTAGTTATTTGCATTTCCCATTTTTACCATGACAAACTTGCGGATATTAAAAAACAACACATGTAGTCTGTGGCCGACATGGTTATGTGGTGACCAAGAGGAAATGTCCATGTTCTTCTTCCCAATGTATTCCTCTCACCCAAACCTGAACCAAGAAAGATCTCGGAAAGGTTCTTCCTCCGAATAGTTCGCACACGCAAGAAGACACAGCCTCAGCACCCTGACCTCATAATTGACATTGCTGGCACATGGTCTGTAGGAGCATGGTCATCAGAGAGAAATACTTAACATTGAAGGAGCAGTTAACCTGCTTCCCCTAATGAAAATCAGTGGCATAAAAGAAAGTGGTACCAGACTACCAGTACACACCGACTCCATTTAACGACTACGTTAGATTATAATTCACATGACCAGAAAGTGTTTCTAGTCACTTGTAATTTACAAGACTGTTGCATCAAGGAGCGAGAGGATCGAAGGAACAAATTGCAGGGCCGTCATTACACTGATAATGGTTTGCTCACTGCTGTTACACGGGTGTTACAGGCTGGTGTGCACAGGGGCCAAAGCAGGGCTTGAACAGAGATGTATAGATAAAACCGGAAGAGAATTCCAAAATACCAGCAGGGGGATACCGGCCAAGCATGTCCTACCAGCAGAAAGTCCAGATTCATTTCATGGATTGCCTGTAGAGACTGCAGAGTCAGAGGCAGGATGATTAAGAACTAGAACAGCGTTAACCACTCTGTTACCAGCAAGCTATACAGCCCTACCGAAGCAGACCTCCAATCCTGATGAAAGCTTAGCAACGCAATGCAGTCAGTGGTCACTATCTATCTGCTCCCAACAACTCTGAGATTCTCCCCTCCTCACCCCTGCACCCTCAAAGCCATGCTCACCTTGTCCACTTTCCTCCTCACTCCAGCCTCTCACAGCAACCACTTCACCACCTCCCACAGATGGAGCAGGCATGGTTCAGCTTGGTCATGGTCTCTCTTGTTGGATTTGTGTCAGTTACTTCTGCATCAACATCGCAGCAGCAATGCGCGGAAGGTGATGGGCCTGCTGAAGTGAGGGCGGGCTATTGGTCATCGTCCTCGAGCCGTTACTCCCCTGTCAGTAGCCTTGATGCCTCCTTGTACACTCATCTCTACTATAGCTCCCTCTCCATTGATGACACGAGCTCCACCGTCGCGCCTCCACGAACCGAGGATAGCTCGTTGCTTGCTGCGTTCTCCAGCGCTGTCAAGGCTGGGAATCCATCTGTGAAGACTATATTGTCCATAGGCACAGATGAGTACGAGGTGGAGGATTCAAATGCAGCCTTCTCCAGAATGGCTGCAGACAAGAACCTACGGACAGTCTTCATCAATTCCTCAGTAGAACTGGCTCGAGCAAATGGCTTCGACGGCCTGGACTTGTCATGGATTTTCCCAGCCACACAGATGGATATGGAAAACTTTGGGGTACTGCTTGAGGAATGGAGAGCAAGAATCATCGAGGAATCAACCATGAACTCCTTGTCTGAGCCTCTAATCCTCACAACAACACTTTACTTCTCTAACCACCTGTTTGACATGCCTGACAGCAACCTCGATTACCCCATAGATGACATCTCAAGCAGCCTTGACTGGGCAAACATTCTCACCTTCGGCTTCCATGGGAACAGCAACATCACCACTGCTGATGCACCTTTATATGACAAGTCCTCGCACTTCTCGGTGAGTTATGGGGTTATTTCATGGTTGGATGCAGGAGTTCCTCCATGTAAGCTGGTGATGGGGATACCTCTGTTTGGAAGGTCTTGGTTCCTAAGAAACAAGGTCAAGAATGGGCTAGGATCACCAACAGCAGCTGCTGGAACCAAGCAGAAGAAGAGCAACCAAACTGGGATAATTGCATATGGAGAGATCACAGAGTACCTTAATTCCGATAGCACTGTTGCCACATATGACAACCAATCAGTGGCAGAGTATTTCTACAATGGTGACCTCTGGGTCAGCTTCGACAGTGCACAGGTGGTGCAGAAAAAGCTGGAGTTTGCCGCGAGCTCTCAGTTGCTTGGGTACTTCCTCTGGATCATCAGCTTTGATGACTCAAACAGCACAATATCCAAACAAGGTCTGTACCTAGTGAATTCTGCTAAAATATGTAAATTGATGCAATCTTATCCTTCATAGTGTTTACACATTCTTTAATGCAGCATCCTCATCATGGCACCAATATGCACAAGGTGGTTTTGGGACTGTTCATGCTGGAGCTTCAAACCAGCATGCGGCATATAACTCTTCAGTATCACTTGGTAGCTGCATTTCAAAAAGTCTCAGCTGTTTGTTGTCATTATTGCTTCTATACATGATACTAATTCATTGAGGATGTAAGTAAAATAAAAATAAGACTAGTTTCAGATGGCACTCTCACCAAAGGGGATGTTTTCTCAAATATACATTCTTCTGTACTGACTAAGTTCTTTTACGCTATAGTTTTCAATTCTTTTCGACAGAAAGTGTATAACATTACGGTTTATTTTCCCATAGATTGTTTGGATGAGTGAGTTTTTCAATCATTCCAGATTCAGAAGAAAACAACAATTCCCATTTCAATTCAGATATCAGATTATTTGATCGATTTGTATGACAATGAGCATACTTCAGATGTCTTGAGTGTATACTAGTGAAAAATATGAATATATGAGCTTTCCAATCTCCTTCCGTGTGGTCTCTTTTCTATCATTCGTAAGGAATTAAATACACATATGTGAAGTTTTTAAGCACATTTCTTAGTGATGGCAATATAATAAGACATATATTCAGTATCTCTTGAGGTAAACTGGCAGGCAAAATCAGCTGACTTCAATCATCATTTTGTGGTACTTAACAGCCGCCAATGCAAGGTACTCTTTAGTTTTATTGAGGAAAATATATTGGACATTTGAAATGATCAATGTTTCGGTAGAGAATGCAGAAGATAGGCAAAATAAACTTGATAAATCACGGCATCAAACTATAAAAACTTACTGCAGCTTATACCTATGCCTGAACTTTAACAGAAGTTAATCCTTTGAAGCATTGAACCCTGCTGATTTGCCGCAAGCAAAGAGACTATAACATTGAATGCAGGCGGTGTTTCCATCTGCCATGTCAGAGATTCTCCTCTAAATAATCAATGTTCAAGAAAAAAAAAATGTTACCCTTAGCATCTGCAAAAGAATTGAAGATCCAGTTTAATACTGCTTGTTCTTCCATGTAGTCCATCCTAAACAAAATAAATGGCATCTATTCAAAACTAACACTATTAAACAGGTTGGTGTGTCCAAACTCCATAAATTGGTTTGCACCATTTACAACCAATTTATGTCCTACTGCCTCCAATCAACAGACTAGAAGCAACACTATAATCCACCTCACTGATAGAATCCTAGCCCCCATTCATCTGACGCAATTCACATGAACGCAAAGTGCCCACAAGGTCACAAACCCCAGTCAAGCACCACTATATGTCCAGATCTACAAGAACCACCTCCAAAAACTGGAGAACGAGCTAAACTCCAATGGCGGATCAGACTTATCACCACTAGGAAATCCCCAACGGCGCACGTTAGAACATAGGAACCCATTCCGTGCACCCTAAGACGCAACAACAACCAGAACACACCTTGCGGCAGCCCGAAGAGGGTGGCGGCGCCCGGGAGCACCCCACGGGCAGATCGATTCGCGAGATGCACGGAGCGCCGCAGCCAGCGGCGGCTGGCCGGTGGGTGTTTCACTTTTCAGGCGTCGAATTTCCACCTCAAGCTGAACTTGCATTTATCCCCTTTTTCTTTCTGTACAAAATGCGCAAAACCTGTAGCATTGCTTTTTATTATCGGTGATAATGAAGCAAGAGCGAGATTGTTCAAGCACCAATGCTTCTCATAGCACAGCCTCAATGCTTAGAAAGAGCAAGTTGTGGATCAGATACATGTATCGATGTTCACCGATTTGTGTCAAAAAAAAAGTCAATTCACAATAAAACCTATCGATTCTTTCCTTAAAAAAATAAATTTCATAAAACTACATCTATCTATGTCGCTGTTGCACAGAATTACATTTTTTAGCTAATTTTACAAACCTGCAACTATTCTGACCTTTTGTTTCACAAAACTACAAAAAAAAAATCACATGTGTCACTAACTGGTGGGTACATATCACATAGCATATGTGTGGATGACGTGTGGGACCAAACCTAATAGTTGTAGTTTTGTGAAGAGGTCAGAATTGTTGTAGTTTTATAAAATTAGCAAAAAAATTTGTAATTTTGTGCAACAATAATAAAAATAGTTATGGTTTTTTAAAGTTTACTCTTTCTAAAATGTTAAGAAAACAAATAGGTATGCACCTTGCTTCACTTTATTTTGTATTAGAATAAGTCTAGATCACCCCATGAACTATGGACTGGTGACTACTTAACTCCTTTAACTTTAAAATCAGATTTTTAACCCTTTAAAGTATTGAAAACCGTCTAAATAACCCTTAGCCAGTTTCAAAGACAGTTTTGCTGACGTGGCATGCTACATCAGTCGCTCCACGTGGCATGGCCCCACATGCAGTGTTATCTCTTTTCCTATCTTTCCCTCTCTGCTCCTCCTCCACCACCACGCGGGGGAGCAACTCCGCTACAACATGCCCTTCCTCGTCCAGGAACCAGGCCATCTCCCTCGGGTCTTGCAACTGCACCATGACAGATTTTACCTTCAATTCCTCGGTCATTGTTGAGTGACTCCCAGTATTCACATCCGTAGCTTTTAAGGACCCTTTTGCATGCTCTTGATGTTTCTTACTACCAACAATGCTGGAATTGATTTCCTAAAAAAAAAAAAACAATGCTGGAATTGAGGTGTCGCTGCAATGTTCAGAAACCGAGTTTGCAGGCTCCAAGTTTCACAAACTGCTCGCTAGCCTTCTGTTGCTTCTCTTTTAAAGTTTTAAAGTAGCACATCAGTATGTATCTTAGCACTAGTAGCTATACGCATAAATACTTGTCGTCAAATTTTCATCAAACAGAGACACCATCACCACCACAGACGCTTGTGTCACTTACAAGTTGGCCCCAATCGTCATTCTGATACAATACAGGATCCATATCCAGCTGAATGTGCATGCGTGTCCAAACCACTCTACAAAACCACTCCAGGGGGTAAACTGAACGGATAAGATTGCTTTGACATGGAGGGCTAGAAAGAAAAATCTAGAGGAAACTGTGATGGAGGGGTAGAAAAATCTAGAGGAAAAATCTAGGGGTACAAAACCTGTGATGGAGGGGTAGAAAGAAAAATGATGCTCGATCGAAAAGACTTGATTGACATTGATGTTCCACTGAGTGTTGTGAAAGATTTTTTGACATCTTCTCCATGCTCTTTGGGCGTCTAAGGACAACAACCACAACACAAATCTAGAGGAGGATGACATAGATTGGCTCGGGCCCGTTCGTTTCTTTAGGATTAAATTTAGGTCTGTAAAATCTTGTCATTTAAGGGTATTAAATAAAATCTAATTACAAAATTAATTGCAGAATTTTGAGCTAATTCGCGAGACGAATCTAACGAGGGTAATTAAGCCATGATTAGAGGATGGTACTGTAGCAAAACATAGCTTAATTAGGCTCGTTAGATTAGTCTCGTAAATTAGCACCAATCTGTAAAAAGGTTTTGTAATTAAATTTTATTTAATACTCCTAATTAGTAAGATTCTTTTTGATGTGACAGGAACTAAATTTAGGACTACAGAACACGAACAGGGCCACGAACAGGGTCTGGGCGTGTTCGTTTCGTTTAGGACTAAAGTTTAGGTCAAAGTTTTTGCTATTTAAAAGTATTAAATAAAGTGTAATTACAAAACTTTTTGCAGAAACTTAAACTATTTTGCAAGACGAATCTAATGAGGGTAATTAAGCTGTGATTAGACGATGGTTACTGTAGCATCACTATAGCAAAACATAGTTTAATTAAACTTGTTAGATTCGTCTCGTAAATTAGCACCCATCTGTAAAAAAATTTTGTAATTAGATTTTATTTAATACCTTAAATAGCAAGATTTTCTGAACTAAACTTTAGGACTAAAGGAAACGAACAGGCTCTGATGAACTCTGCGTGGGTATTTGGTGGCACTGATGATCAACACGCGACCTGTGGTGCGGTGAGATTCTTTTGACCTATAGGGCAATTTCGTGAACTAACCTACAAGAATCCACATGCTAGCGTACATCCACGACATACGGAAGTCAACGCCAGAAGCAAATCATGTCCATCAAACAGTTGTGAGTGTTGAAATCTACATGCTAACATCAGAACGCATACATGAGTTAATGTTGGTCGTGAAAGGGGTCTTGGTCTAGTGGTTAAGGCAACTGAGTAATACCTTTGAGGTCCTGGGTTCGACTCCCGATGGGAGCGAATTTTTTAGGATTTAACGGCATTTGTGCTTTCAGCGGTATTCGACGAGGCCGTCGACAACGAGGCGCCAATGGTGACTTCGGGAATCTGGAGAATTTGCCGGCTCAGTCTTCGAAGATGCTCATAGGGGTAGGGTTTGCGTATGTACGTTCATAGAGGTGAGTGTGCGTGCGTTGTGAATGTCTGAGTTGTACTGTGTAATATAAAAAAAAAAGTGTTAATGTTGGTCAAGACGCCGTGAGTGCCACGTCGGTCAAGACGCCGTGAGCGCCGAAATCCCTTATGTTTTCAGCTTTAGACAATTTGTTGGATAAGATTGTGCTAGAGAATTTATTTATTTATTTTATTATTATTGTTTTGCTATACATATCTGAGCCGACATGATTTGGCCCTAAAAAGAATCGAACGGTCCAAAAGTCCAAAATCCAAACCCATCGTCCGCGGCGTCTCCGCCTCCAATATGGGGAACGCGCGGCGCCCCGCCACCGCCGCCGCCGCTGCTGCCGCCTCACCGGCGTCGGACCTGGAGGTGGGCTTCGCCAAGCTGCAGGGCGAGGGCTTCGAGTACTACATGCAGACCTACTCCATCGTCCTCGGCCGCCACAGCCGCCGCAGGGACCGCTCCGGCGCCGTCGCCGGCGCCCCGCCGCCGGAGGCCGACGACGTGGACGTGGACCTCGGCGCCCTCGGCGGCGGCATGAACGTCTCCCGCCGCCACGCGCGCATCTTCTACGACTTCGCCCGCCGCCGCTTCGCGCTCGAGGTGCTCGGCAAGAACGGGTGCCTCGTCGAGGGCGCGCACCACTTCCCCGGCGCGGCCCCCGTCAAGCTCGACTCCCAGGACCTCCTCCAGATGGGGGACGCGCAGTTCTACTTCCTCCTCCCCTCCCGCTCCGTCTTCGACGCCGGCACCGCTCGTCGCCCCTCCGCGGCCCTCCCCCGCGCCGTCCCGCCGCCTCCGTCTGATGACGAAGATGACGACAGTGAGGAGGAGAGGGAGCGCGGCGTGGTACAAGAAGAGGCCATGGCGGCGGCTAAGCGTCCTAGGAACGGGAATACTGGTATTGAAATCCTGCATTTCTTGATCTCTATTGGATTGTGTATCGTTTGTGGATTGAAATCGGATTGCAGATTAGTGTTGTCCTGTCAGTTAGGGTTGATTTGTTATGGTGATAAGAATGCTACCATTCACGATGTTTTGGTCCTAGTTTTCTTGTGAATATTTCCCATTAGATATAGATGGATGATCTATGGATATATCAATTCAATAGTAATTGGGATTGCATTGCTTCATTCATCGCGTGTGCGTTGTTACATCATGGTTGTAATTTTGGTGGATTGATGATTGCTGGATGCGTGTGCCGCCTTGTATCATGGATTTTGATTGTTTGGGAATTCCTCAGCGCCTGCTTGTTGAATGGGTCTGTTCATGGGGGGGGGGGGGGGGGGGCGGGGGGGGCGGGGGGGGGGGGGGCGCAAGGGTTAGAATTGATCATGAGTTTTGTATATAAGCTCCTCTTGTACGGAACTACCTAGTTATTTCGCTTTGCATTTGTTTATGTTGTAACAATATAGATGGAGATGACTAGTGCCCTGTTCCATTTGAGGATTTGGACTTCCTGCTAGTGAAATTACACCTTAAGCCAAACTTCATGATGATAGAAGTGTGGTATGAGTTTTGTACTTATGGGCAGATCTTTTTGTCAGTGTTTTGTTTATGGTATTTTCCTGGAACTGCTACTGTCATTGGATTGTCAGTGTTCTTTGTTGTGAGTCTCTTCCTGAGCGATTTATTGTGTCTATTATGGTACTGATGCTCTTTATTGTAGCCAGGGTAAATGGATCATATTTGTGAAATTAATATCAAATATATGCCCCCCCCCCCCCCCCCCCCCCAAAGTATAAAATACAAACTATGATAATATCATTAGACTAATTGCAATGGAAGAAATATATTTCTCAGTTTCCTAGGTATATGCTTCTAGTGCATATGCTCCAGGACATATTATATCATTAGACGACAAGGCATGTGATTCCCCAATGCTAGGTCCTCTAGGCATTTCAGTTATCCTATATCAGCTTACAAGGTTTTGAGTTTGGCTACTCAAAGCAATTGGAAAAATTCTTTTACCCCCCTTTCAAGGCATCAAATCTGCTCATAATTTGTATGTAACTGTCATGTGTATTACTCTGTTTATTTCTTGGTTGATCTCTTGAGACATAGTAGTTTATAGTTAACTGTCATATGTATTTCCTGTCTACTGATAGGATAGCAAGGTGTTAATGCATTTGCCTTCTTAGATGCTCGTTTCTGAGATTTGAACCTTGAAGAAATTTCTCTTTCTAATTGAAAAAAAATTCATACCCCACCGCTGGTGAACTTGCTTAATTTTCAAGGCATAAAATTTGCTTATAGTTTATAGTTAGTTTATAGTTAACTGTCATATGTATTACTCTGTTTATTTCTTGGTTGATCTCTTGGGGCATAGTGGATTATAGTTAACTGTCATATGCATTTTCTGTCTACTGACAGGATAGCAAGGTGTTAACGCATCTGCCTTCTCGTTTCCGAGATTTGAACATGAACAATTGTGTCTCAATTCATACCCCTCTGCTGGTTGACTCATGCAATTTTCCCTTTTATTTTTGTTGTTGCATCCTAAATAGGATTTGAATCCAGAGCTAAGTTTGTTCAAGGAAGATTGTAACATTTACGGAAAGCAGACATATTTAACTTTCTGTTTCATCCACTGTAGTAATTTTGCTATAGATTATAAGACCATCAATGCATTTGATGGAACATAAAACACTTAACTTGTAATTTTCCATATTAACATACCTGTGGAAGAGAATTGAGAGCTAAATTAGCTGCTTGAAAAATCAAATATTGCTACTTCCCCTGTTTCAATGTATCAGGCACTGTTTAACTGGGTTTGATCTAGGAAAGTACATTGTTCTGACCACTAATTTGTCTCATATACATTCCATATAGCAGCACATAACCATAGTAAATTACTTCAAAATATGAATCTTGTAGTGTCATTTTAGCATCTATAAACCAATTATCATCAGACTCGTTATTGGTCAACAATTGTAAAGTTCAAATCTAAAGTTGTGTCTGTGCCTTAGTAAAAGAATCCCTCGAATACAAAGTTAGATACTGCATGAACTTTCCTGCGTGGATACTTATCGGCCAACATTTGTGGAATATCGTACCTTTTTTTTTGTAGGAATAGTTATTCATAGACTTCTTTTTATATTGCTTCAAATTATCGTGCAGTAGGTTTGAGCATGTTAAGTCAGTAAGCTATTTTATTCTTTTCTTCAGCAAGAAGGTCAGATGCAGCAGGATCAAAAGCTTACAGGGAAGCAGACAACCAGCTATTGCTTCAGTTGGAAGAGAAAGATGTCATCTCATCTGCTGCTACTGTATTATCTGATCTCTGTGGACCTCAGGAATGGATTTCTATGAATAAACTTCATGAAATGGTAAGAAAAGTTTTGCTCATGATGAATCTTCAGTAGATGTTATTTGTATTGCTGTTGCTTGTTTGTTAAAATCTGATGCCTACTGATGCTACCAGTCCCTTTACCTTTGTACCCTAGCAGCCTACCGCTTACTGATCTACTGTCTTTTCTTTGAAAGAGGTCCGCTATGCTAGTATGTTTATATGGTCCCAGTTGGAAAGAATCTTACATGCGACAATATAAGTTACTTAAGAGAATCAGCCTCATGTTCTGAGCAAGTCACTACTAAACTTATTTGAGGAGTTTGTTAAAAAGAATTATTAACTACGAAATACTCCCTCCATTTTTCTTTATATGACGTTAGGATAAAAAATCACTAAAAATAGTGAAAACTCCCTTTCCTAAGTGTCATGTAAGTAAATACAATAGTAGTAGTTGTAGTCAATTAGTAGCTAATATTTTTGCAAATTAACCTTCTGAGTTGCTCTTGAGCAGCTTGATGAGGACTGAGAGAATTTTCCTACTCGAAGCTTTTGTGGAACTTTAATCCGTTGAATAAATACATGATATTTAGCCTGTCATTTGTGCTTGTAAACCTTTTTTTTTTTTTGAAAAAACTATTAGGTTTATTGGGAACTGGACAATCAGCCACTCTTCTAGTAAATATATGCCAAAAAGCCATGTGTCATGGTAAATTGGCTAGTAAGTAGTAGTATATCCAACTCTGACTAGGCAAATTGTTTTCAGCAAAAGGCGGTTGCTATAATCTTCTAGAACCTGGTGGTTGCCACCGGAGTTCTCTGGTTCTGAATTTATTCATTGGTACTGTTTGGTGGTGCTATGCTGTCTTCTATTTCTGCGCTGGACAGTTTCTCATTGTATTTGAAATGTGCAATATTATTTAAAACATCCCATGACCACAAAATTTTCATAATAGATGACCTGTAGCATTCCGTTCAATATTTTTCTTTCTCATACTCGTTATATCCATCTAGACTTTTCTGACAAACTTGCTCTTATTATAGATGTTTGACAAGTATGGCGATATATGGCACCACAGCAGGGTGCGAAAATATTTGACATCAGAAGACTTTCCAGATAGCGAAACTCTTGGTAGACCATGGCATGGACTTTCAGTGCTGCTAAGAAAGTACCCAGAGCACTTTGTGGTCAACATAAGGAAAGGAGGGGGCAAGAGCGCTGAGTTTGTCTCTTTGGTTTCGCTACAAGACTGATAAGTTCCCAAACATTTCTTCAAGGGTGTTGTATAGCTTGGAATATCCTTTTGCTGCCTTTGTAAACAGTTGATTAGTAGGCAGGCAGAATTTTATTAGTAGATTATGTTTTTTATTTTCGTTCTATTTTGGTGCAAAAAGCAACTTTGCATATCGATAAAAAGTTAAAATCAGAGATATTATCGGTTCTTGATCTGGCTATTGATCTTATGTGATCCGTATGCTGGAGCGGGTAGTAGTATGTGAACTGGTTTTACTCGTTAATCAGGAAAATACAATTACATTGTACAAAGTCAAAGGATATGCAGGGAGAGCATTGAAACCGGCTGCTGATGGAGGCAACGACCGTAGGGTACCGGCTCTCGCACATAAATGGCCAGCCATGCTTCGCCATGGCTAATGGTCCCATGCTTGGATGATTGATGCCCTACGCAGGCAAGCAGCATCAATGGCGGTTTTCAATGCAACCCCACCCCATCTACAACTTCCAACCATATTCCTTGTTGGCACGACAGCGACCTGCAAAATTAACGCCTGTATGCCCTGCCCAAACTCCATCCAAGCAGAAAGAATTCGTTCTTCAGGTTAGGAAATTGCAAATTCGTGTTAAATTTAGGGAACACCCATGGTAGACAAAACATACAAAGTGGTACATTTCTTTTGTTTTTTTCCTTCCAGGACTGGCTTACATGATTTTGGCGTCTTGGACAAAACCAGATGGTCTCCACCGAGGAGTCGTACACCTGCGAGAACCATGTGGATGAGCATGATCGGCTGCATCTCGAGCTGTTATCTCGTCGCCATGCAGGATGCTGAGCTGCTAAGGACAAATCCCTGGACATGGGCGTGACATTGTTGACCCGTTTGATGGCAATGGGTGAAGCCATGGGATCAGAGGAGGATTAGCTGCAGCCGGTGTGTACGTGGGCAACACGTGTGCCGTTTGAGCCGTCGATATTTGTTGAAATGCTGAGCTGTGCATGCTGGCACTCTCTTTCAAGTATTCCCTATTTGAGTTTATGCCTTTTTCTAATTGTACATACTTCTTGAGGTTCCTAATATGCAGAGAAAAAGGAAAATCAATTGTTATGCCGAAAATTGGTCTCCCATTTATTTCTAGTGTTCAGAGATCCATTATTTATATAACTTTTAATCACATTTTATTTTCTTAGACTTCATTGGTCTTAATATCCGTTATAAAACAAAGTTTTGACCTATGATATACATTGAGTTTTTAATTTCCACGCACAAAAAATGCTATTCTAGGCAAGGTTGGAAACAGGAAGACCCCTCTTTTTTGAGGTTAAGAAGTGCCTAGCTGGTGCTCAAGAAGATGTCAAATTCCGAATTAAAAAACATGTTAAATTGGAGATGCAACCTAGAAATGGCAAGGGTCTATTGCGTTTCTACCCCTATTTTGAAGTTTAATTGTGATTTTACCCCTGCTTTTCAGACTTTGCGAATCTACCCTTGCTTTTTCAAAACGAATGCTCCGACTACCCTTACTTTTGCAATCCGTCAGCTCATCCCAAAAAGAAGCATTAAAAAAAGAGACAAACGTTTTCTAAAAATGGAAAAGGACTCGAGTGCCCCTGCCTCTCTCTCTCTTTTCTCCCGTCACTCTGCCTCCCCCGTCGTTCTCTGTCTCTCTGGCCAGGCACCCTCGGGTGAAGCCGCTACGGCGAGGCGCGGTCGGAGGAGGGGTCGCCACGGCGTGTCGCTCTCAGAGGAGGGGCGCCGCAGCCAGGCACGCTTGGAGGAGCAGCGGCTGCTGCACGGTCGGAGGTGGGTCAACGCCGCATGGAGGCTGCTACCTTCACGAAAGCGACCTGAGTTGAATTTCTTTAGGGGATTTGGTGCTAGCACACGTGAGAACATGTCTCGGTCATCGATTGATTGATTACTCTCTCGAGCACCTTTTAATTTTGGTTTCTCTGAAATTTCCCCATCTGCTTAGGGTTCCACGAATTTCTGAAATTGGTGCGAAATGCTTGATATTTCTTGGGGCTTTCACTTGGATTGGGTAACGCATGATGTTGTGAGGTTGTGGTTAAATTTTCATGGTCTTTAGTCTCGATTTGGTTGGTTTTCGAGCTCGATTTTAGTGACGAGCTGCACTTGTTCTTCATTTCGTGGAGGTCTCGTGTTCTCTGTTTTGTGCATTACGGCCGGCCCGCAAGTCCACTCGAGGTGCCGCTGCTCCTCACTGAAATCGTCTAGCTCCAGTGAAGACACAGCAACGAGCTCCAGAAATAGAACCGCAACTATTTTGTGTGATACGCTGAAGTGTTTGATCAAATGCCAACAAGCACATCGGTCAAAGTGCTATCGGATTTCCTTTAATGTTTGCCACCAATTCTGTTAGAATTGAAATATATGCATTTTTTTTTGTCAAAGTTTAGTTTCAAATACTTCTCGAATAAGTAGCAAATATGTTCATGTCAAAACAAGGGTAAAATCACAAAATGTTATAAAAACAGGGGCAAAATCGTGAGGGCATTTTAGTCCTTTTACACCAAATTTAACACCGTTAAGTGTCTCTAACGGATCAGGGGTAAACTGAGCCTTCGTTTTGAAAAAGCAGGGGTAGATTCGCAAAGTCTGAAAAACAGGGGTAAAATCATAATTAGGCTTCAAAGTAAGGGTAGAAACGCAATAGGCCCAAATGGGAATATAGCGGACAAGAGTAGAACGGACAAACTGGCTGGATGTGCAGAAGGTATGCAAAATTTATCTCTCAAATGGGTTCAAGTTTAGACTTGAAATTTTGTATTGATTCATAATATGGCCTCACCTACAGACGGTTTTTTTGTTGTTGGAAAATTAAGCTTCTAATTACAGTTCCTAAAAAGCTGAGATATATAGCCGGTGTAAGGACAGCAGTACTTCACAGTAGTACGCAAACAGCTGCATCCTTCGTCGGTGATAAGATGGGGAAGATGGCAGAAACTTATTTTGTGACGCGTGTGAACGACACTGACATAAAATCAGGAACGTATCGTCAACAAAGACGAGCTTGAAATAAGAACAAGAGTATAAAACAGACAGTGAGCAACCATGCCATTGACTTCCATTGAAGAGGAGATCGGGCTCGTAGGTACACGAATTAAAGGACAGCTATGAGAGGAGGGGCAAGCTTTTCATATATAAAATTCCAAACAGCGTAACGAGGGGTGCAGGTTGCCAGTGAACCATTTCAGTCCTATTGCATCCATATCGCTTTCCATTTGCTAAAGATCACAACAGTGAAGCAAATAGCTTGGCTTTTCATGGACTCGGATCGTATGCAGTCGCTAGTGTGACTGCAAGTTAAGCAGTGGCACTAGCGACCATTCGATCCGAAGGCGACGGCTGAGAACCAGCAGAAATACTGTAGACGAGGTACTGTAGACGAGGCACTGTTCATATACGGTAGCATATTACTGTACACCAGTCACTGTAGCAGGAGATCTGGAGCGTTCGCTGCGTAATCGGACGGCTGAGGAGGCATGCAGTCGTAACTTGCAGTTGCAGTTACGACTGCATTTGATCCGAGTTAGGCTTTTCATATGTTGCTTTCTAAAACATCTCATTTTTGTTTCTTACATGATGTCAGATCAGGAATATCACAAAATCTGATTGACATAACTGGAAAAAGACACTGGAACTGCGCACCAACAGCTGTGTATGATGATATATTGTCCTCTGCCTCACAAATGCACACAACTCAGAAAATAAAACCATCGGCAGAGTAAGGAAGACCCAAAACTGGCAGTCCATCCATGTTGCAAAGACACACATCAATAGTTCAAGAATACAAAATAAAATAAAAAAGATCTGTACTATGGGGTTGAACAACAATTCAGAGTAACATTTCAAAGTGATCTTTCTGCCGGGTTATACCGACTAGTAGCACGGAGCTGGTCAGCATCAATCATTTTAGTGAAATCTAATTCACAAATTTATGAGCATTTTTGGGTTGATCCACTGACCAATTGCTCAGAACAAAATAAAAAATACTGCATAGTGAAGATAGTAATAAACTTAATTATATCCACAATTCATTATCACCAAGATCCAATAACCCAGAAGCGAAATCAAACCACCACTTCACCATACTACTTATGAGTCATGACTACAAAAGTATACTACTAGAATTGCCACTATGAATCCCTCCAATAGAGCCCCAAACAGCCATTACTCTCTTCACCAACAGCCAAGAACAAATCACAACCAAAACCATCCAGCATTTCATTTACCACAAGTGTGTACCACTAATTCTTGCACAGAATCCTCGTCCTCCTCTGCTGAATCTTTGCGTTTCTTGGCAGCAGTGTGCTAGAGGTGGCAGCTGAGGCAGTTGCAGGTCCTGGGTGTGAAGGAGCAGACGCCGAAGGGGCGGTTGGGGATGTTGCAGTTGATGGCGTAGCAGCACGGCGCCGGGATGCACATCCCGTGCGGCCCGCCGCAGCAGGTGCACACCGCGCACACCTGGAACCGCCCCACCAGCCGCCGCCCTCGCCACCGCCCCGCCGTCAGGCCGCCGTCCAAGAACGTCTTCCTCAGCCGCGGCGTCCACGCCGTCTCCGCCGCCGCCGCCACCGTCACATTGCTGCTGCTGCTGTCATCCTACGGAGCACAGAGAAAAGAAAGAAATGGTTGGTTGGTGTTGCCAACAACCAGCAGTGCCCCGGAGAGAGAGAGAGAGAGAGAGAGAGAGAGAGAGAGAGAGAGAGAGAGAGAGAGAGATGCGGCGTACCTGTTGGGCTGATGCGGCGAGGATGGTGGAGACTGCGAGGAGGGAGATGAGGAGGAAGAGAGGGATGGGTGGCCGTGGTGACGGCGAGGAAGAAGCCATCTTGTGGCAGGACGGCAGCAGCAGAGGAAGCGGGGTTTAGTGGGGTGTGGTAATGTGGCATTTATTCGTGCCGAGCAGAGCAGAGGAGCAGACGGCGGATTGAAGAGGAGATAGATGCAGAGCAGCGCCGTGGAGGTAAATGAACAAATGCATACGGATTGCATTGCTTTTTTTTTTGGGGCAAGTATGCATCATTTATTTAGGGAAGATATGGTATTATACATTTAATTTAAGTTCTCGAAAATAATTCCTTCAATATATAACTTGGCAAAGTGATTTTTTAATTACTCCGAGTATCTATAAATGAATTAATCGTGAGATCTACTTTTAAATATAGAATTTTTTAATCTGAAATAATTTAATTTATATTTATTTATGTAAAATTAAAAAAGAACTTAGATCATAACCATAGATCCTTAAATTTATGAGCACGAGGAGTATGATGTTTGCTAAATGCTGGCAGATTTGTTTGTCCGGGTGAAACTTGCTGACAGTGTTGGTACCCTTTTTTTTTTTGCAGGGATGATATCTTGTTCTAAGGCTTCTTTTCTTTTAAAAGGCTTTTCCACTCCGTGTTGGCTTTCAAGGATCATATATCTGTGGATAGACCAGCTTTCGAACTCTTTTCTCGATCTTAGATACAACGTCTTTGGGCCATCTCTTCTCTCAAGTCGAGTGACTACGAGATGCAAACTTCGTGGTATGAAGAAAGATATCCCTCTCGTTGTACCCTATCTATTCTGTTCTATAGATATTTCTTAGAGGGGAGTGTTTGATTTTATAGAAACTAGATGTATGCATTATCTATCTGTTAATATTGGTCTCAGTTTTGTTGGGGACCAATCGTGTGTAGTACATGATTCCACCAAACTATGAAAGGAAAATTACGATAGCTATAGTTTGTATATGAGTTAGTTTAGATTTCATAACAAAATCATGCTGCAGCACTAATTGAGTTTGCTGAATTGAAAGTTGTATAAGCAAGGTATTTCCACATGCTGATATAAATAAATTGTACGATGTCAGAAAATAAAATTGCACCGCATTTTCTCAAAAATAAAAATACAAGAAATTATACTTGGGTCCAAGGTTTTCCTTATCGATGCAACCGTTCCAACCACTACGGGAAAACGGTTTTTTGCCGGGTGTCCACGGGTTTGCCGAGAGCAAATCGTCGGGCACTCGGCAAAAAGACCGTTTGCCGAGAGCTCCTTTCGGCAAAGACACGGCTCTCGGCGACAGAGTCTTTGCCGAGAGTAAACCGCCGGCAAAACAAAACTCTCGGCAAAGTAAAATATTTTGCCGAGGGCTGGACGAGGCGCACTCGGTAAAAATCGGAAGGGCTCTCGGCAAAGACCCACACCCTCGGCAAAATTGGACGGCCGTCCAAAATCCGCGACGGCGTCAGCTGTGTGGGCCCGGAACGGTCTTTGCCGAGAGCCCTACGCGGACACTCGACAAAAAGATATTTTTTTACCGAGTGTAGTGGCGACAGCTCTCGGCAAACAAGACACTAGGCAAATTTTTTTAGTGTTTGCCGAGAGCTACTCTCGGCAAACTACTCTCGGCAAAATAATATTCAGTGAATTTTTTAATGAGGTATATTTCTTCAAATCAAAAAGATGTCAACTTCAAAGTTGTTTATAATCAAGAGATCTACACTTTCTATTTAGGTCATCTATTCATTTAACAAAGTGACGGTAAACTTGTTCACAAACTATAAATGTCCCGATTAGTTCATAGAACATGAAGAGGAACATTTAAAATTTGAGAAAAATGTGGCTACAATTATATCGTATTAAAAAATGATCAAAATAAAAGTTGTAGGTCTTCTTAAGTTACACATCTTTGATGTTGAACACTTTTTTTATTACTATTAATTTTCTCCATGAAAAATACATTTGAATTTCTAAAAAGCAAATATTTGAATTTTTAAAGTTACCACGGGTAGAGAAATAGTATAGATATAAGTTGTAGCTCTCAATAAGTTGTAGAAACTATGTAGTTGATAAAGTATACAACATTTAGATTTTAAATCAAATTGTCAATGATAAATATGTTTAAATTTTGCACATTTGAAAATTTGAATTTTGAAAATGATACCGGATGGAGAATTTCTAAAAATAAAAGTGGTAGATATCAAAAAGTTATGGAACTTTGTAGTTGAACATTTTTGAATTTGAAATCAAAATGTGAACGAAAAGTACGTTTGAAATGAAAGTTAAAAAAAAAAGGAAAATTTTTATTTGCCGAGAGCCACACTTAGGGCTCTCGGCAAACATTAACTGATGTGAAAAAAATAAAGGAAATTGGAGGTTTGCCGAGAGCCATCTCAGGAGCTCTCGGCAAAGTGCGGATCAGGGGACTTAGCCGCGTGCGGCCAGTTCTTCTTCCTCCTCTCCTTTTCTTTTCTCCACCGCCGCCGCCACGCTGCCGTCGCCCGCCGCGCCCGCCCGGCACCGCGCCTGCTCTCCACTGCGCCCGCCACCGCGCCCGTCCTCCACCGCGCCCGCCCCGGCCCCGGACGCCGCCGCACCCTCACCCGGTGTCGCCCGCCATCGCCGCCGCCCACGCCTGCGCCCGCCGTCGCCGTCGCGCCACCACCGCGCCTCCACCACCGCTCCTCCACCACTGCTCCCCTGGCCAGCGCGCCTCCACCACAACACCTCCACCACCGCTCCTCCATCACTGCTCCCCGTCGATCTGCTGCCCCGGCGCACTCGATCTGCTCCCCTCCCGTCGATCTCCTTCCCCGTCGTTGACGACGAGCTTCCCGGCCCGGCCCGACCCCTCCCGTGCTGCCCCGGACCTCGTCGACGACCAGCTGCTGCCCCGGCGCCTCCCGGTCGACGCGCTGCTGCCCTGGCGCCTCCCCTTCGACGCGCTGCTGCCCCGGCGCCTCGAAGAGCTGCAGGCCCGGCGCCTCGACGAGCTGCAGCCCCGGCGCCTCCCCTGCCACCCGCCCCTCCGTCGCCGACGCCAGCAGGGGTCCCCGACGCCCGGCCATCCCCCGACAGCTAGGTAGGTAAGTTTTTTTTCTTCTTTTGTTTTTTGAAATCAAATTGCAGAATGAATTGCTTGCAAGTGAATTGCTATGTGCCGGATTGAAATTTGTGGCTGGATTGAAATTTGGAACTAGAAAATGCTATGTGAAAGTGAATTGCTTGTAAATATGAATGGCTAGGTCAATTGAAATTTGAAATTGGATGTTAGATGTTAGGTATGGAATCAATTGTAGGTGAAACTAAAACTGAAAGTGATGTGGATGTTTGAATTTCACCAAGTGGTTGTTTCAATTCGATGTGGTATCCGGCCATTGTGCCGTTGATTCGTTGGATGTAATTGCCGGCCATCGTGCCGTTGTTTTCTTGCAGGTTTTGGGAACCTCTCCATACAGGGGAGGTTCTGTCAAAATTTTGAATTGATGGCTTTATGTTTCATTCTTTGCAGGAGAGGAGAGGCTTTTCCGCCGTCTTCCACTCGGCACTTTTCAGACAGCAAGGTGAGACAAAAAAGCCCCTCCTTTTTCCATTCATGTCTGTAGTTAAAGCGTAACCTAGTTAGGCGTCTCCCGTTCGAAATAGATACACAGTTGGAGATATGCCCGATGGTTGCATATCTTTGACCGTATCTGTTTCGAATTGTCCACGTATTTGGACAGCCCGATGATGCGTAGATGGGATTTGTTTCCATGGTTTACTCCGGTTTGAGACAGAGTTTCGGCACCATCTCCCTATTGTTCTTCGGATACACAATCTCCTTTCCAGGACGTGTATTTGGAGAACAGCGGGGAGGTGCTGCCGAAATTCTGTCTCGGACCGGAGTAAACCATGGAAACGAACCTCATCTACGCATCCTCGGGTGGGATTAGGACCTATCTTCACCTAGTAGACAGTTGGAACATCGTGTAGATGCAAATGATTTTTATACTCGCATATATGTTAGAGGATGGCGGACCGTCAGTGGATGTATACGGGCCGCTCAAGTCAGGGTGACTTGACACGTGAATGGATTGACAAGACCGAAGCTTTCGTGCAACTAGCATTTGCCAAGGTTAAGAATAAGAATGTGACTTGGTGTCCCTGCAACCATTGTAACAACACGCGGCAACATACAAAGAGGATCATGGGTCAACATCTTATTAAGAATGGCTTTACGCCAAACTATACCCTTTGGACTTACCATGGTGAAGCCACACAGAGGAGAGACGAGGTCGTGAGACAACGCGTCCGTGATCTTGATTCTGATGTCGGGGTAGGAGACATGTTAGATGACTGTCATGAAGCACAGGCCGGTGTTGATGAAGAACGTAGGCTGGAGGAGCCAGAGGAGACCACAAAGGCCTTTTACGACATGTTGTCTGCAGCACAACAACCTCTTCATGGGCATACTAAGGTTTCTAAACTGGATGCAATTGCACGCCTAATGGCCGTAAAGTCACAGTTCAGCTTGAGTCGGAACGCCTTCGATGTCATGTTGACAGTTGTTGGCACCCTCCTTCCGGAAGGTCATATTCTGCCAAAGGGCATGTATGAGGCACAAAAACTCCTTCGTGCACTTAAGATGCCATATGAGCAGATACATGTGTGCCCGAACGCATGCGTGCTATTCAGGAAAGAACATGCGGAAGCAAAATACTGTCCAAAGTGTTCATCCTCTAGGTACCAGGAGGTAGACTGTGGTGATGGTCAAAAGAGGCAGCTCGCGGTCCCGATGAAAATCCTACGGTACCTCCCGTTCTTACCGAGGATTCAACGTCTTTACCTGATCGAGGAGACCGCAAAACAGATGACATGGCACAAAGATGGTAAACGATACTCTCCTGATAAGCTTGTACATCCAGCCGATGCTCGGTCCTGAAAACGGTTTGATGAGATTCATGACATCAAAGCTCAAGAGGCTCGTAATGTACGTGTGGCACTGGCAACAGATGGGTTCAATCCTTATGGTACGGGGTCTGCCCCGTACAGTTGTTGGCCCGTTTTCGTCATACCCCTCAATCTCCCCCCCGGCGTCCTTTTTCAACGACATAACATTTTCTTGTCGCTGATAATTCCTGAGAACCCGGGGAATAATATGTCTGTTTACATGGAGACTCTGATTGATGATTTGAAACTTGCTTGGAAGGAAGGGGTAGTGACATACGATCGAGCAACAAAGACAAATTTCAGAATGTATGTTTGGTACCAATACTCTCTACATGACATGCCGGCGTATGGTTGTTTCTGTGGATGGGGCGTTCACTCGAAGTTTCCGTGCCCAGTATGCAAGCATCTTGTGAGGTTCATTTAGTTGAAGAAGGGTGGCAAGTTTTCTTCGTTCGACCAACACCGACAATTCCTCCCTCTTGACCATCCATTCAGAAGAGACAAAAAGAACTTTACAAAAGGTGTAGTAGTTCATGACCCTCCACCGCAGTTCTTGAAAGGTCCGCAGGTGCGTACAATGTTAGATGCTCTCCAGGTTGATGAAACAAATGGTTGTTTTGTGGGAAAAGGTGAGCAGCATGCCTTCACTCAGATCATGGGCTTGTTTAGGCTTTCCTATATGGGTGACATTCTTCTTCCACATAACATCGATCTAATGCACACTAAACTTGGCATTGGCGTTCCACTCTTCGGATCAATCATGGACATTGCTGATAAGACAAGGGACAACGTTAAGGCAAGAATTGATCAAGAAACATTATGTGATAGACCTAAGCTAAACATGATACCTCCTACCAAAGGCAAGGCATGGAAAAAGCCCAAGGCCGACTTCGTCCTGACGAGGCCACAAAGGAGGGAAGTACTAGAATGGTTCAAAACGTTAATGTTCCCTGATGGGTTTGCAGCGAATCTGAGTAGGGGAGTGAACTTGACTACTATGCGAATTAACGGGGCCAAGACTCATGACTACCACTTGTGGCTTGAGCGGCTTCTTCCGGTGATGGTTCGAGGCTATCTCCCTGATCATGTGTGGCTAGTGTTGGCAGAGTTGAGCTATTTCTTCCGCCAGCTTTGTGCTAAAGAGATATCTGAGACCGTTATTAAGGACATGGAAAAAATAGCGCCAGTGCTCGTCTGTAAGTTGGAGAAGATCTTTCCACCTGGCTTGTTCACTCCGATGGTGCATATGATTTTGCACCTCCTGTCTGAGGCACGATTGGGGGGGCCTGCGCAGAATCGTTGGTGCTACCCAATTGAGAGGTGTCAGAAGGTTCTTCGAACGAAATGTAAAAATAAATGCAAAATTGAAGCTTCCATTGCAGAGGCATTCGTTTTGGAAGAGGTGTCAAACTTCACATCTAAGTACTATTCTGAGAACCTTCCAAGCGTGCATTATCCACCCTCTCGTTACAATATTGTTGAAAATGAATCGACCCTCAGCCTTTTCCAAGGGCAACAAGGAACTGGAAGTGAAGCGAGGCACAAGCAATTGACAAATGATGAGTGGCACATTATCATGCTATATGTGCTGACCAACCTTCGAGAAGTGGAGGCGTACATCAAGGAATTCCACTTGCAATTCTGGACTGCATCAAGGGAACCTACCCCATATGAATATGACACCCTTCTTAAAAAGGGTGCGGGAGCTGGAAAGCCCGATTTCATTTCTTGGTTCAAAACAAAGGTATTTAGCATTTTCTATCTGCCTTGCTCGTACGTGCGGATAATATAACTAACTGTCCTGCTTGCTTGCAGGCCCATACCGATGCGGCTATGAATCCCGAGCTGAGACAAATTGCCGATGGTTGTCGCTATAAGGTCAAGTCATTTTCAAGCTATGACGTTAACGGGTACCGCTTTCACACGACAACCTATGAGCAAAATCGTCCCAATCGAAAAACCACCAATACCGGAGTTTTTACGCTCGGAGATGATGGGGTGGAGTATTACGGAAGAGTTGAAGAAATATACGAACTCTTCTTTGATGGTTACAAACCTCTTACTCTTGTAACATTCAAATGCCATTGGTTCGATCCTCAAGTAGTGAGACGGACTCCTAATATTGGGCTAGTCGAAATTCGACAGTCCTCCGTCTACACAGGAGACGATGTCTATATTGCGGGTCAAGATGCCAAGCAAGTTTACTATCTCCCATACCCGTGCCAAACCGACGACCGTCTAAAGGGTTGGGATGTTGTGTACAAGGTATCGCCACACGGTAAACTACCTTTACCAAACAATGAAGATTACAATACAAAGCCAAACACAGATGCTGGAGAGTTCTTTCAAGAAGATGGGCTAGAAGGGGGTTTCGTGATAGATTTAACCGAAGAGGTCGGAATGGAAGTAGACAACGAAACAGTTGTTGAGGACGACGATGCTGGAGATGTGGTTTTCAATGTCAACGACTTGAAATTACTTGAGCAATTACAATTAGGCATCGACGACGATGAAGACATTCCCCCTTCGGTGCACGAGCAAGATGATATCGACATTCGTGATAGTGACGATGAGGAATGTGAACAAGATAATCCAGATGATGATGATTATTTCTAATACATGTATGGTGCAGTACTATGTTCTATTTCTGTTTTATTAATTTTGCATCTATTTACTATTTGCAATTGTATATTACTTTCTAATTAAGTACTGATGGATTTAATCTTTTTAATTGCAGGTGATTGATTAAAGATGGTGGGCAGGGGTGTGGTGAGGTCGGTGAAGTCGATTTACGCAAGAGCCACTGGGAAGGGGACCGATGAAGCTGAGGGGTCCGGGGGCGGGAAGGGTCGAACGAAGAGTCGAGGCAGCAGAGGTGGCGGCAGGCGTCGAGGGAAGTCTGGGAGGGTTCCGTTGCCTTCTCCTTCTCCTTCCGTGCACGACTCTGGTGAGGAGGAGGAGGACGAGCGGGAGGTGGGGAGGAGCGGGAGGTGGAGGAGGAGCTACCTTCCGTGAACGGCTCTGAGACTTCTGAGCACGAGGAAGGGGAGGCTCCAGAGGAGCCTTCCAGTGTCTTTTCTCGCGGTCCCGCACAACTCCCGAGCCGATCGATTCCTGTGGATAGACGGCCTGTGATCCGACCTGTACTGCCTAGGTATGTAACTTTAAATGTTGTCGATAATTTCTCATTTTATTATATGTTCAAAATCACAATAGAAACTAACAATTTGTCCTTTTCACTTGGCAGGAGTTGGGATGTGATCACTCCAGGTGAACACGATCGCCCCCCCAATGGCATCCTCGGTATTTTGTGCAGGCAGTGGTACCCGGGCGTGGTGCAGTACAAAGGCAAGCAGGAGCCGGCCTTGACGTGGGACCACTACAAAGTCGCTCAGGATTTGCCAGATTCGGGTAGCAGGTGTTTTGCCCACAAGGCGGAGCGGGTGATGATGGAGCTCTGGGTAAGTCTTCGTTGCATTGCATTGTCAATACATCGCTTTTGTTGGATAATATTGAAGTAATGAAAATATGCATCGCGTCTTTATGCAGGATTTCTTCAGATGCGAGCCAGGCATGGAGGAGGTGGCGGCTCGTGTGGTGAACAAAGTATGTCAGAAACTCGTTCCTGACATGTGGTACGAGGCGCGGATCCAGGCCGTCATAACCTACCACGCCCAGGTCCACAAGACGACGGTGAACAAAGCTCAGGCACGAACCATGCAGCTGACCCGAGCACAATACCTTCTGGTAAACATGAATACTCAATTCTTCTCAAATACGCTTAATTTGAACTTCTCATATTTATATATTTGATGATGTGTAGGTGCCTCCGTCATGGTTGGCCACCCATCACGCCACATGGGAATTTATGGCGAGGAGGTGGTGCGACCCCGAGTGGTGGGAACAGACGCACAAGGCTGCCCGGGAGCGGCGTTTGAAGATGGCTGGGCCAGCACACCATCAAGGCAGCCAAAGCCTTAACCAATACGCTAAGAAATGGGTACGTGACTTCAATTCCTCATTATGACACTCTTCAAATCAACAAAATTTCTTATCATCTCTCTGTTTTCTTTGCAGTTGGCGGCACATGGTGGCCAGCCTTGCGGCCAGTTCATGGCGTTTGCTTTGGCCCACAAGGGCAAGGCAGAGTCTGAGGTCAGCTTCAACCCGGAGGACCCCCCCTCGGCGTACAGCAACGCAACCGTCCACAGTCGCATCAGTCAGTACACAGCAGCGGCAAGGCAGGTCCATGGGGAAGATTGGGACCCGAGGACCCACGACCTTGATGGAGAGCTCGTGATGAGGGTGGGTGGAGGCAAGAAGCATGGTCGGTACTGGATTGGCGACAGCACACTCGACACGGCCTCCACTCCGACCCTCTCGCAGATCCGAGCAAGGAGCACGGACTCAGCCCCGCCGATACGCCCACGGCCGACCGCGACACAGATCCAGATTGAGCAAGTCCAGGTTATTTCTGTTTCATTCGACGTTCATTGATTTCGACATATGTTTGCTTTGCATTGTAACATTGGGATGTCATATTGCAGGCGTCGATGGAGGCGAAAATAAAGGAGAAGTTGCGGGAAGAGCGGGAGAGGTATGAGGCGCTGATGAGGTCGCAAATGCAGGCGATGTTTACTTACATCCAGAGTACCGGGGCACCGCCGCCACCTCCAGACTTGTTCCCAGGACTAGCCGGCGGCGTTCCTCCTCCCGGCGGCGTTACTCCTCCCAGCGGCGCTTCTCCAGCCGCCACTCCGGTGAGTCACTTGAGATAGTTCGGCTTTCATTTTTTCCCTCGCAATAGGATATCCAATGTCTTAGTTTCTATGAATCTTGTGTCACATGCAATCTTTTGATTTTGCAGAACCAATCCGAGGCATCCAACTTTCCGATCTCACCTACAAGCCCTTGGACGGCGTGGCCACCTCAATGAACTTGTAGTTGTGTTTCTATTTCATGAACCTACTATCCTTAGCTTGCATTTCATAGACTTTTACTTGTCGTTGTCGAGCACTTGTATTTGAACTACGTGGACACTTTGTATTTGAACTATGTGGCACTCTCTATGTGGACTTGAGGTGAATGTGATGTGATTTAGTGTTTGTGGTCATTTTATATGCTTGTGATGGTGATGGTGATGATCAATATGTGTATCTGATGATGCTGATAATATATGTGTCGTTTATTTGTGATTGTGGTCTAGGTTGTAGCAAAAATAAACATTTTATTGCAACCTGGAATTATATTTTGCCGAGTGTCTGGGGCCTTTGCCGAGAGCCAGGGCCAGGCACTCGGCAAAGTAACCATACTTTGCCGAGTGCCAGGGCCAGGCACTCGGCAAAGCAACCATTATTTGCCGAGTGTCATGGCCAGGCACTCGGCAAAGCAACCATCATTTGCCGAGTGCCCTGGCCCTGGCACTCGGCAAATGTCCAGGTTTTGCCGAGTGCAAATGTCAGAGGCACTCGGCAAACCCTGGCACTCGGCAAACCAGGGCCGTCAGCGCACCTTTATTTTGCCGAGAGCTAAGGTGGCACCCGGCAAAGGGTTTGCCGAGTGCCCGACATTTGGCTCTCGGCAAACCCCTCTTTGCCGACTGGAATTTGCCGAGAGGGGTTTACCGAGAGTTACACTCGGCAAACCCTTTGCCGAGAGGGTTTAGGGTTTTGCCGAGTGCTCCTTGCACTCGGCAAATAACGGGTTTCCTGTAGTGAACCGAGCTGGACCGGTAAGTCCGGTTACCAGTCGGTAACCGATCAAAACCGATAAAAACCGGATAAAATTTGTCAAACTTTCAAATTCAAAATCGAAAACCGGTAAACCGAGGAAACCGAACCGGACCGATAAGTCCGGTTACCGCAATAACCGACCGGTTACCAACGGTTTTGCAAACTCCGCTTGAGTCAGCCGTGTGTAAAAGTCCACTTCCCAAAAAATTGAGTTCGGTTTTCATTTTCCACATGGTTTGTACCAATTGTTGTGTCAGCCCTACAAAGTATAAATATCCGTATATAATACAATGGACATGGGCACTTGATTGAAAATATTACAAAACTGAAAGCCAACTTGTTAAGGGTAAATCTTCTAGGACTAGAGGATGTGCATCCTAGAGGATGTGCATCCAAATATTGTTTTCTCGTAGTGACAGCTCACAATAAACAAAAGGTATTACTCCATGATAAAGCACAAAAATCGTGCTTGAACACCAACCTGTACTTATTTAAAAGCAAAAATGCTACTTTTGAGATGAAAACAGAAGTTGTTCTGGCGCAGGATTGTATGATCATCGAAGTCCCTATGTTTTAAGGACGATCGACCAAAATATATTACTAACACGAACCAGAAGTTATGAAATCCCACGAATCACAACTCCACAAGTTGACATTTTCGCATGCATACATCACAGTATTTGGCTCATTTTCTAACCGTACCCGCCGCCTTCGACATGTGCGCTTGAACATGCATCGTAGCACCTTAACTGCAGAATATCTGCATGCCACCGTATACCGTGCGGACGGGGAGAGGGACGGATGGTTGGCACGCTGGTCATTCATTATTCTTGTTACGCATGCGACGCAATTGCAATGGCCCCGTGCATATGGCTAGAGGTTGATGGCGAGTTAGTTGTGTGCAGTTAAGAGTCACCCATCAACGCACGAGTGAACTGGAAAAGAGAAGAAATGAAGCCCACAGGGGTACATCGGCTTCCCATGGCGGAGTATCGGCCGAAGATGTCCAGCCAAGAGAGGCTATAGGCCCTGGTCAGAAGCAAGCAAAATAAGCTTTCTTTCGCTGCGGTTGTTGAAGAGCGCATGCAGCGCTATCTCACGGAAGGCCTCCGATTATTTTTTCTTTTCTCCACGGTTCACAGCTGAACCATGTCGATTTTTCCTCTCCCTTCACTCGGCTCGACTCTCGCAGTGGGTCACGTTCGATGGCCGAACCGCGAGATAGGATGGCGATGCTGGTTTGCCCGACGTTGCGGCTACCTAGTGAGCACAAGAACCGTCTGTCTGCCCTTCTATGCCCTCCATCCCATTTCAACCCCGCACTTTCGCTTCGCTTGCTGTGTGCCCGGCGGCCGCCACCGCCTCCGCATCGATCTACTAGCCGAAAGAGGACGCCGTCAACAGCTCAGACAGATATCTACCAGCCGCAGCCTTTGTCTTGAAAGGCACAAGGTAGTTTCCAGATGAATCCCAAGCCTATGTTCCAATACGTGCGTACGTATATAGCGAGTGATACATGTTATGCTAAGGATATTTGCCGTACGCATGGCTGTGCAACATTGGCAGTCCTGTTTCGACTAGTAAGAAAGAAGGAATTATATGTTCGGGGAGTTGTGACATGTGTATATATATCATCCTTCTGCCTACCACACCAGAGCATATCTTGATTGACCTGATTTAACGCAATTATTATGTTCAATAGTTCGATACTGAGGACCACATGGCCTTACTGCGCTTGATGTGCTACATCGAATTCACGGTTTTAAGGATACTCTGTAATACTATACATATGCCACTTGTAAACAAAGTGTTAGGCGGATAAAAGTGGAGAAAAAATATTTATGTATTAAAGTACCTCTTTGTGCTATAACTACCGTATATCATGAGCGCAGAGAAAAACATCTAGCCTCACTAAAGTTTTGTGTTCACATTACTGCAACAAGCTTCTCTTCCATTCCTGAGTACTTTGTGTTCTCTCTCTTTAATGGAATGAAACACAAATCTCCTGCGTTTTCAAGAAAAAAGAAGAAGCTTTCCTTCTTCCATTCCAGCAATAACATCACAACATATCATGGTTTCGATAGCGATCGGTCAAGGAGATGATAGAATTCCACCTATAAGTTTTCTTCACGACTATAACGGTCCAAAGTGTCAGAATTGAAGCATGTATTGATACAATGTCATAAGCAAACTGTGATTGATGAAAAAATGAAGCCATGCGCTCAACATTTTCTGTAACTTTCAAGGGTTCCAAGGACAAATTTGCATAGATATCTGGCCCTTCCCTCTTACAGAGGAAGAAGGCATGAAGAGATAATATTGGGCCGTTGGGCCACTAAAACTAACGAGCAAGAAGGGCCGACTTCAGAAAAGAATAGTGTTTGGGCCTGCTAGCTACTACGTTTCTTTTTTTCCTTTTTCTTTTTTGCGAGTATAGCTGCTATGGTTTAAGTGCAATAACACCGTTATTTCATCTGATTGTCTCCTGATCGATCCATCGATTAATTTACTGCTACTAGTCTATTCATCTCTAATTCTACTACTACTCGGTACCGTGCCTTTTCCTTGGCAGCCATGGCCATGGCGGACTGCAGAGCGGGCGTCGAGCTCTAGGGTACTTGGCGCCAAGGTTAGGCAGGGTGGCTTCCCCACCTTGCCCTATTGAAAGAGATCCTCCTCTGTACCTTCGATTGCTTGCAGGCCAAACATGGTCCAGTGAGGAGTACATCGAATATGTTTCCCACTTGTACATCCTCTGAGAAATTTCTTAGGGGGGGGGCGGGGGGGGGGGGGGGGGGGGGCAGCTTCACCACTGAATGTACACATCATAATGTTGCATTGATCATGGTTGTCTTCAGCTGGCCAAGAAATAGGAGCAATTTTCTTCACAGTTTTCGAAACAGTTGCTGTTTACATTAACAATAGGAGGCAGGAAATAAGGGTTGACCAGTTCTTGAAAAAAGAAATACATGGTTGAAGTAAATGATGCAGATACCAGAATATATACCACGCTAGCATCTGTTGCTTCCTACACTGTTGAAGTAAGTGTTGCAGGTACAAGAAGATCGACGACAATCAACCTAAGCCACTTTCAATCAGTCTTTCACCTCCGTTGAGATTTTGTAAAACCAAATGAACCAATCAATGCAGCGCAAAGGTTCATGATTCATTTTCCCATCTCTCACGTGATTTTTGATTTGCGCATCATACAGTACTCATCTGGCGCTGCTTATTGGTGATACATAGTTAGATGCAGAGGTACTAACAAGCACAATCTGCTGCGAGGTAGCTAGCTAGATCCATGCCCAACGCTTCACGAAGCACAATCGGTCCCAGAGCATGACACTGCCGTAATTGGAGACTTTGAGGACACTGCAGCAATCGTGCTTACAGCCTTATAGTGCTTCATCTCGGCTCGGGAAAATGATCAGTAACCCGTACAAGACCCGGACGATTGCATCGTTATCCTGTCCCGGCCTTGCAGCGTAAAGATGACTTCTCTGAATACGCATTCTGCTCTATCTCCTCCTCATCCCCATCTCCAGGAGTGCTGTCGCAATGAGGCTAATCTCATATAGTATTCGATTTCTTTTTTTTTTGCGAAAACATATAGTATTTAATTTCCTGGTGTGTCTCATTCTTAATCTCCATTTTTTTTAGAAGAGGGGCTCCCCGCCCCCCACTTCATTGGGAAGTAGGTAACATTACAGAGTTTAGCGAATTGAAAGAAAACAAACGTCAAAAGAGCTTGCAAAACTCGCTGGACTCGCGAACTGTTGGGGGAGGCCCATAGCGTCTCCTCCCCCTAGCTCCTTGTCCTGTTAGGAAAAATGCCTATCAAGACCCAAGTAGATAGGATATCAAAAAAACACCCATATACTTGGGCTATGGGCCCATTAGGGTTACCACCCTCCTTGTATTAGAGACATAATTACTGTAATACCCTTAGGTCAAGGGTAATATTGTACTTAGAGAACCTAGCGTTTTAAGGGGGTATGGCTATAAATACCCCCTTACCCCCCTCATCAATGGCATTGAGTGTTACCTACTAGCCTATGACTCTTGTCTGTTCCCCTCTAAGTCCTACCTAGGGTTCCTCCCAAGGGTGGTAGACCCTAGGAGGATTCTCCCTTTACTGTTTGGACCTTGTAACCAACAACAGTTGGCGCTGTCCGTGGGGATCGGACAAGAAGTCACGGCAAAATGACGCGCACTTCGGAAACGTCCCGAAAGGCGAGGGCTTCGGGAAGCGACCCCAACGCAACAGACCCGCCTTCGGCAAGACAAATCATCAACCCGACAACCATGAACGCTTCGGCAGCACTCACGGCGACTACCTCGGCAACGACGATCCTACTGACGACAGGTCCATCCGCATCGGCCACGGGAGAACCATCGGCCGTGCTCCCCGCCTCCGGCAGCGACCTTCCAACCATCGTCGAGACGTCCGAAGGGAACGAAGATTCATCCGAACCAGAAGAAGAAATCAGCGCCGACGACATCGAAGCTCGAGCCCGAGGGGAAGTCCGAAACAACGAGCGCCCAGCAAGGGACTCGGAGGCCGAAGCTCGCGCTCAAAGGGGGCTCGCGTCGGCGGTAGCCGAAGAACAACGACTGGCAGAGCTGCGTGAGACGCTCGAAGCAGAAACCCGCGACGCCGAAGAGCGCCTTGCAAGACAGAGAGCCCTTGAACATTACGGGCAAGACGAAGCAAATTACCGCATCCGTGCCGAAGCCGCGCGTCGACAGCAAATCATATTGCAGGCACAACTAAATACACTGCGTCGAACGGGCGTCCCGGAGCCCATCAACCAGGAAAGCCAACCAAGCCGCGACGAACGGCGCGGACCATCGAGCACCAGTGGACGGCAGACAAGCTCGTCCGACAACAATCATCCGCTATCGGCACGCCTCCAAGCAGTGGCCTGGCCGAAAAAGTTCATCTCCGCCAAGCTTCCAATCTTTGACGGGGCCTCGGACCCTCGGGAGTTCTTCATGAGCTACGAGACAGCCATCGAATCTGCCGGAGGCAACGATGACATCAAAGCCAAAGCTTTCGTCCTTGCCTCGAGCGGAATCGTGAAGACATGGTACACGAAGCTGCCTTCGAACAACATCTACTCTTGGGAGCAGCTTCGAGACCAACTCCAAATCCATTTTCAAGGCAACTACGCAGCAAAGGTCACTGCAGCCGACCTCCAGGCATGCAAGTAGAAGGAAGGAGAATCCCTGCAAGACTACACCCGACGCTTTATCCATCTCAAGTGCCAAGTCGAGGGCGTACCGGACTCCATCATCATCGAGGCCGTCACGAAGGGGATGAGCCTATGCCCGGCACGGTCGGAGATCCGAAGGACGGAGCCGAAGACCGTCACCCACCTACTGCAGATCCTCGAAGCTCACGCTCGAGCCGATGAGGATTTCCGGCGAGAGAAGGAGGCAAGAGCAAGCCAGAAGAGATCCGATCGGGGGAAGAGACACAACGACCGAAACGATGACCGCTCTGACGACCGTCGAGGTGGCCGGTCAGAGAGACGCGAAGTTCACAGCATCGACCGCTCCCGGGATCGAAGCCCACGTCGCACCGACGACAACCGGTCCGACAGGTCCAAGTCGAGCCCCCGAAGGTCGGACTCACACCGCCGAAACAACAATCGCCAGAACCGCGAACCGTACTGCGAGGTCCATGGCCCGAACCAAGGACACACAACGAAGTAGTGCGCCCAAGTCTCGGCGCTGCGAGAGGAAGGACTACGCCGAGAAGCCGAAGCGACTCGAGGAGTCAACCATGTCGCACAAGGGGCTGCCACACGGTCCGAGGCTTTACCACCACCCCCGGTGCACAACACAACCTCCGGTCGCAATGTGATCATGGCCATCACCGGAGGTTCTAGCCAGCCATATTAATCCAAGCATCAGCGTCGGGACTACATCCGACGTGTGAACCACGTGGCGGCCCACCCGCCTCTGGCGAAGTGCAAATGATCTCACGTACCGCTCACCTTCGACCAAAGTGATCTGCGTCCGATGGAGTACCCCCACAAGGAGGCCTTCGTCATCAGCGCCAACATGCGCGGGACGGAGGTCCGTCGCGTGCTCATTGATGGTGGGAGTTCTGCAGATGTCATCTTCATCGACGCCTTCAATCAGCTCGGCATCCCCCACACGGAGTTGTTCGCCTCCGAAAGCCCACTTGTCGGCTTCGGGGGAGAGCCCATCGACGCCATAGGATGCATCAAGATCGCGGTCTCCTTCTCCGGTCCCGCAGGGCATCGGACTGAGGAAATCGCCTTCGACGTCGTCGACATGCCATATCCCTACAACGCCATCTTCGGCAGGGGGCTCATCAACACCTTCAACGCCGCCACCCACCACGGTTACCTGTGCATGAAGATCCCGACACCGAGGGGAATCATCACCGTGTACGAGGATCAATTTGCCGCCCGAAGCATCGAGCACGGCCAAACACCTGGTCAGAAGCAAGTTCATCCCATCAAACATCAAGCCAAGCCACAAACTGTCGAAGCTAAAACGCCAACACCCCCGATAGGAACTCCGAAGCCACGTGTCAGCGGCGACGTCAAGCAAGTGGTCCTGTCTCCTGACAGGCCCGATCAGGAGGTCACCTTCGGCAAGGGGCTACCGCCAGACTTCGAGGCAAACATGGTCGCTCTCCTCCGAAGTAACAAAGATGTCCTCGCCTGGTCCACGTCCGAGCTGACAGGAGTCGACCGAAGCATCATCGAACATAAACTTGACGTCAACCCAAAGGCAATACCAATCAAGCAGAAGAAGCAAAACTGGGCCGACGAGAAGCAAGCCGTCCTTCGGGCGGAGGTACAAAAGCTGATGGATGCCAATGTCGTCCGGGAAACCAACAAATCAACCTGGCTCACAAACCCAGTCCTCGTGAAAAAGCACAACGGGAAATGGCAGATGTGCATCGACTACACCACCCTCAATCGCGCCTGCCCGAAGGACGACTTCCCATTGGCATGCATCGATGAGCTCGTCGACGCCACGGCCGGCTCCGAGATAATAAGTTTCCTCGATGCATACTCCGGCAACCACCAGATCTGGATAGCCCCCGAAGACGAAGAGAAAACCGCCTTCAAAACAGAAGACGGCACGTACTGCTACAGACGTATGCCCTTCGGGCTGAAGAATGCAGGAGCAACTTTCTCCCGTGCAATCAAGAAAACACTGGGTGATCAGCTCGGCCGAAACGCCGCAGCCTACATCGACGACATCGTCATCAAAAGCACCTCCAACGACAACCACCTCGCTGACCTCGCGGAGACATTTTCAAACTTGCATCGCGTCGGCTTCAAGCTCAACCCGGAGAAGTGCACCTTCGGGGTCCGAGCCGGCAAACTCCTCGGCTCCCTCATCTCCAAGAAGGGCATCAAGCCGAACCCTGAAAAGATCAAGGCCATCACCAACATGGAACCACCCAAGAACACGAAAGAGCTGCAAAGGTTCACCGGTCACCTCGTCGCCCTCGGACGCTTCATTTCCAGGGCGGCGGAAAAATGTCTCCCCTTCTACCAGTGCTTAAGGGGCACCGGTCCTCTCAAGTGGGGCGAAGAATAAGAAAAAGCTTTCGAGGAAGTCAAAGCTTACCTCGTCAAAGCCACAACCCTTCGGCCACCACTGCCGAAAGCTCCGCTACTCCTTTACGTCTCGGCGGCGCCCGCTGCAATAAGTGCAGTGCTCGTACACGAAGTCGAGATCGAAGGGAAGCTGGTGCAGCAGCCAATCTACTACGTTTCCGAAGCACTCTCCGGCGCAAGACTCAGTTACAACGTCGTCACCAAGATCGCACTTGCAGTCCTCATGGCTTCTCGGAAGCTCTGACGGTACTTCGAGGGACATCCAATCACGGTGCCCACATCATTCCCCTTGAAGGACGCCTTCGGCAACCGCAACTCCACCGACAACATCGCAAAATGGGCCATCGAGCTCGCCGCGTACGACATCAAGTACGTAGCCCGAAAGGCGATCAAGTCCGGGATCATCGCTGATTTCATCGCCGAATGGACCCCTGCGCCCGCATCAGAAGCTACATCGTCCGAGCCACTGTGGACTGTGCACACCGATGGGGCATGGGGTTCGGCAGGGGCTGGGTGTTCGGCGGTCATCATGTCACCCAGCCAACACAAGCTCCGGTACTCGGCTTCACTCACATTCCCGACCACCAACAACGCGGCGGAGTACGAAGGTGTCCTCCTCAGTCTTCGAAAGCTCAAGGCCCTCGGCGCCAAGCGAGTCATCCTCTACACCGACTCCCAGCTCATCGCAGAACAGATCTCCAAGGAGTACATGGCCAGAGACCCAGAAATGGCCGGCTACCTAAAAGTCGTCCGCAGCATGGAAAAACACTTTTCCGGCTTCGACGTCAAGAGCATTAACCGAGCACACAACCAAGAAGCCGACGCCCTCGCCAAAGCAGCAGCTAACCAAGCACCGCTTCCACCAGATGCCCTTCACGAAATCCTCTCTGAGCCAGCCACGAACCCGACGAAAGCGCGCCTCAACATGACCCTATCATCAAGCGACTGGCGGGCGCCGATACGGGCTCAGATCGAGGGAAGATACTCGGCCGATGATCCGGTGGAGGAGAAAAGAATCCGCCTCCGCACAAGGGGCTACGTCATCCACAACAACGTCCTATACAAGAAAGGCATCACCGAACCCCTCCTTCGATGCCTCTCCGAAGACGAAGGGAAGGTTCTACTTCGGGATATCCACGAGGGCCTGTGCTCATCTCACATCGCCCCTCGGGCCTTGGTGGCAAAAGCGTTTCATCACGGCTTCTACTGGCCAACCGCCGTGCGCAACGCCGAAGCTCTAGTCCGCACATGCCCAAGCTGCCAGTGGATGGGAAGACAGTCTCATCGGCCCGCAACCCCACTTCAACCAATTCCACCAGTGTGGCCGTTGGCCCGATGGGGGATCGACATCGTCGGACCTCTACCCACAGCCCCAGGCAACCTCAAGTGGGTAGTAGTGGCATACGAGTACTTCTCAAAGTGGATCGAAGCTGAGCCCCTCGCCAAGATCACCGCCAAGACAATACAAAAGTTCTTCTGGAAGAATATCATATGCCGTTTCGGGGTGCCGATGCACATTACCGTCGACAATGGCTCTCAGTTCGAGTCTCAAGTCTTCAAGGAATATTGCCAATCCATCGGAGTCCGCGAGTGCTTCGTATCAGTGATCAACCCAAGAGCAAATGGTGTAGTAGAGAAAGCCAATGGCACAGTCTTCGAGGGAATCATGAAAAGCCTCCTCGGCCTTAAGAAGGGGAAGTGGGTCGAAGCAATGCCAAACGTGCTCTGGTCCCTGCTAACCACTCAAACAAGACCAACCGGCTTTACCCCATTCCGCCTTCTCTTCGGCACCGAAGCAATGACCCCCGAAGAGATCATCAATGGGTCCCTTCGAGCAAACGCTCCCCTATTTAAGGACGAAGACGTCTCGAAAGACCTGCTCGAAGAAACAAGGTTGCAAGCAGTCGCCAACTTGAAGCGGTACACAGCATCGTTGGAGCACCAGTACAACCAGAAAGTTAATCCTCGACACTTCGCACCAGGGGACCTTGTTCTGAAGCGAAACATCCACCCATCAAGCGTCGGCAAGCTAAACAGCAAATGGGAGGGACCTTTCATCATCAACAACTCAATCCGCCCCGGAGCTTGCCACCTAGTCGAACTAGATGGCACCCCTGTCCCGAGAACCTGGAATGTAGATTCCCTCTGACGTTACTACGTCTGAAGCGTCGGCACTCGCCCAAGGGCAGTAGCCAAAGCCACCTGGCCTGCGCGCCACAGTTACCTGTATCCCTTTGTTTCGGTGTGTTTCTTTTCTTTCGGCAGTAGGGTGACGATGATCCCCTTAGCTGCATTCCCCAAGGGGCCATGTACTCTTCCAATACTATGAATGAAATATAACCTCTTCGGCATTGATAATCCAGTAGGGGCGCCGAAGCACAAACTTCGCGAACTGAAGCGAGGCACACATAAGCCCTCGGATCCGCCTCCTAAGAGGAAAGACGTTGCCGGCGATTCGTCCGAAGCCCTCTTTCGGACACTAAGACCGAAGGTAGGGCACTCGATAAGACCCAACATATTGCGCACACAATAGAAAAACACATGCAAAGGGGGGACGCCTCCGGCATGACAATCACCAAAATACGTTTCCTCTCAGACTCCCGACGAGCAAGAGGAGGATGACGCTCGAAATCGAGCTTACTTCCTCGCCGAAAGTTGAGCGACGAAGCTAAAATCCGAGACTCGTCTCGAACCGAAATACGTTTCCTCTCAGACTCCCGACGAGCAAGAGGGGGACGACGCTCAAAATCGAGCTCACTTCCTCGCCGAAAGTTGAGCGACGAAGCTAAAATCTGAGACTCGTCTTGAACCGAAATACCTTTCCTCTCAGACTCCCGACGATCAAGAGGGGGACGACGCTCAAAATCGAGCTCACTTCCTCGCCGAAAGTTGAGCGACGAAGCTAAAATCTGAGACTCGTCTCGAACCGAAATACGTTTCCTCTCAGACTCCCGACGAGCAAGAGGGGGACGACGCTCAAAATCAAGCTCACTTCCTCGCCAAAAGTTGAGCGATGAAGCTAAAATTCGAGACTCGTCTCGAACCGAAGTACGTTTCCTCTCAGACTCCCGACGAGCAAGAGGGGGACGACGCTAGAAATCGAGCTCACTTCCTCGCCGAAAGTTGAGCGACGAAGCTAAAATCCGAGACTCATCTCAAACCGAAATACGTTTCCTCTCAGACTCCCGACGAGCAAGAGGGGGACGGCGCTCGAAATCGAGCTCACTTCCTCGCCGAAAGTTGAGCGACGAAGCTAAAATCCGAGACTCGTCTCAAACCAAAATACACTTCCTCTCAGACTCCTGACGAGAAAGAGGGGGACGACGCTCGAAATCAAGCTCACTTCCTCGCCGAAAGTTGAGCGACGAAGCTAAAATTCGAGACTCGTCTCGAACCGAAATACGTTTCCTCTCAGATTCCCGACGAGCAAGAAAGGGGGGGGGGGGGGGGGGGGCGACGCTCTAAATAGAGCTGACTTCCTCGCCAAAAGTTGAGCGGTGAGGCTAAAGTCCGAGACTCGTCTTGAAGACACCACCAAGCAAAGGACAACGCTACGAACGAATTGACGCAATAGCTCAAAATAAACAAAGGGAGACAGGACATGATACAAAAATACTGTATCACCTTTACCGAAAGTACATTACTCATACAATAGCCCGAAGGCAATTACAGCGGCACAAAGGCCAACACAAAGCCCGAAGGCAACTACAACGGCTCCAAAGCCAACACAAAGGCCCGAAGGCAAACTCCATCAACACACACGGGACCCGAAGGCCCAACTCAACGCCTTCAACCCCTCGAGGAATAAAGAGCAACTTCGGCCTTCACGATGTCCTCCCTCGCACGAGCTAGGGTTCGGCGTAATGCAGCGAAGTCCAGCGGAGTAGAGGCAGACTCAACATCAGCCTGCAGTTGCTCCAAGTTAACCTCCCCTCTAGAGTCTTCATCGCTTGATACCTCAACAACCTCCACCTTCGGAGCCAGCAGAAGCGGGGCATCCGAGCTACAACCTGCCGACAAGTGATGTAAATCACGCTGAACTCTCCGCGAGAGCAAAGCTTCGGATGGCGGCATCGGGAAAGTAGACAAGAGCCGATGATTACGTGTGATCACATCTCGAAGGAAGTCAGCAAACACGCCGTCGGGATTCTGCCGAAGCCATCGACGCCACTGAGTCCCCTTGACATAAAGAGGGCCGGGGCGCGACGAAGACACGCGGCCTTCCGGAACCAATATGCTTTCCGAAACAACATCTAAACAAACGATGTCCCGAGAGCCACGGCTCGCTACAGCACCCTGTCGGCAGTTGAAGATAACGACAAAACAACACAAGGGGATCAAAAGATATACTTCATTCATAAAATGCCCAAAGGCACCTAGTTCAAACTACGAACAGAAAGCCCGAAGGCGACACTACCCTAATAAGCAGAAACTCACACCTGAGGGGGGGGGGGGGGGGGGGGGCTGGTCCAAAGAAGCTACATCCATCTCCTTCGACGAGTCCCCTATCCCGGACATCACAAGAGTGCTGGCACTCCCCGCACCCACCGGGATCTTATCAGTCGACGGAGTCGCAACTGCAGGATGGGACCTCTGTGCAGCAGCAGAAGCAAGCGCAGCCTCCCGAGCCAAGAGAATTCCGAGAGGTATCCAGAAGTGCTGACCCAGCTCGTCCCCGTAGGCATTGACCCTCTCGGCCAGCTCGCGGTAATGGGAACCATCCCCGTCGGCCATCGCTGCCACCTGCTTCGAGGTCGAAGCCACAGCAGAAAGGTGCGTGCACCCGGCTTGCTCAAGGGCGCCGAAGGCCGCGGTCCAGGCAACCTGCGCGCAGAAGGTGCCAAAAGACTCGGAGGCCCTCCCAGCCAGCTTCGCAGACTTCAGCAAGCGCACAACGCTGCCTCCAAGATCACTGTGCTTGTGCTTCGGGGGGAGAACGTCTACTCCCAAGCCAGATAGAAGAGAGTTCATCTCCTCCAGCGCAGCCCACGCCATCTTTGCTTCAGCCTCCCGAAGACTAGCCCCAGCCTCCAACAACTTCCGCGCTTCGGCCACCTCCTTCTCCGCCGCCTCCTTAGCCCGCCGCTCAGAACCGACAGCCGACACTTGCTTTGTCAAGTCAGCTTCTAGCTGTTTCGCGCGGGTCTCGGCAGCGGCAAGCTTCGCAGCAAGATCCTTGGAGATCCCCTCTTGCTTCGACAAGTCTTTGGCAAGATCCTTTCGGGCGGCCTCCGACTTTTCCAGATTTTCAGCAAGGGCATCCCTACCGCGCTCGGCAGCATTCGCAGCATCCTCTGCAATTTCGGCACGTGCCCGAAGATGTTGCCCCTTCTGGGCATCAAGATCCAGAAGCGACGTCTCCATCTGTCGGGCAAGGAGCGCCGTCTACATTGACAGGAAGACAAAGTTAGGAACAAATCAAAAACTTCAGAAGGTAACAACAACCGCCGAAGGAAGTACCTTCATTGTGAGAGTGGAGAGCACCGAAGAGGCAGTCTCCGGAGGCACATCTTTCATCGACTCCTCCAACTCGCCAACCCCAGCAAAGTCATAAACCATCCGAATAGCTTGCATAGCCTCGGGACGGTCCAGGAAGTCTTCCCAGACAAGGTTCCCTTCGAAGGGCGGGTCTCCGGCAGCTTCTATCGGCGACTTGCCGAAGAAACCTTTGCCGTGACCGGGGACATGCTTGGACGCGACAGCCAACTCTTCATGCCCAGAAGGGGCAACATCTTCGGCAAACTTCTCGGTCCCTTCGCCCCCTTCGGCTGGAGCAGCGGAGTTAGTAGGACTCCCACGATCAACAAAACAGGAATTATGAGAGGAGAGCACGATACCGATGGACCGGTGCTCCAGCTCCAACCCCTCTTTCGCCTGGGCCTTTGGCCGTGAGCCAAAAGCAGGCACCCCACAGTAGCCGATATCGTCGTCATCGGAGTCCAACTCATGGATCTCCGGTACAGCAGCCTCGACGTCACCAACATGGAGAGGAGCAGAAGACTCCACCGCCTTTAGTGCAGCGTCGCCAGCCACGTTCTCCGGCTCCGTGTTGTACCCGGTTGAGACATCAGGACTGTTGCCCTCAGTAAGGGCCTTCTCACCGGCAGTCGCCGCCCTCGTGACGCGTCCACTGCCGACCTTCACTTTCTTCGAAGCCAGAGCAGGGACAGGATCAGCTGCACGCTTCTGCGCCCCTGCAGCAACGGCAACCGAAGATGAAGCTCCGGCGTCGATCTCGCCCTCCTCCACCCCCTCGTCGGTAGCGCCTCTCCTTTCGACGGGGACAACGGCGACGCGTGTCGGCAGCTCTACGTCGGGATACTTCAGAGAGAAGACCCGATTTTGCCGAGGGCCCTGCAACAGTTGCGCGGCACGCGAAACCTCTTCGGCGGTAACACCACCAAGGATATCAACAGCCCGAAGCTCCATCTCCTCTCGGGTAATCGCTGCAAAAAAACCCTGATCTTGTAAGCTAAGACAAGTTCGATGATGGACAACAATAAAAAGCCGAAGAAGAATTTACCCGGAAGAGCGTCGGCTGCAAAATGCACCTCCGCCGTCCCGTCAGAACGCCTTTCAAGAAAGGTCTGGGCCCAGTTCCGACGGAGCGACCAAACTCCCGCAGCTATGCATTCCTCCATCAGATCGCGCATCGTGAAATCACGAGCAACCGAAGCCAACAGAGTCCTTCAGGATTCACAAGTCCCGTCCACCTCGACCGGTGGATGCCTGTAGAACAACACTTCTGACATGGAAGACCGAAGGTTGCAACCTTCCTCCATTCGGTAGTAGAACCAACCGGCCGTCCAATTCTTCCCCAGTGATTCTTATACGCCTTCATCGGCAGCACTTCATCGGGACGATCCACAAAAGACACAGTCCCCATCGAGCCGACGAAGCTCCTCCCACCCAAGTTCGGGGTCTTCTTGTAAACCGAAGCGTAATGCGTAAGAGCGAACGCCCCGGCATGCGGCTCTGCCCCGGCCATCCAGAAGGCCCACTCGAAGATACCGAGGTGGACCAGAGCGTTCACCGTCATCTGCTGGATCTCGAGGCCGAATAGAACGAGCACCTCACCCACAAACGAAGAGCATGGCATCCGAAACCCTCCCTCAAAGAAACATCGGTACAGAACAACGTACCCATCCTTCGGCGAGGGGGAAGTCTCGTCCCTCCGAGGCAGAAACGCCCGAGCGTGCTCGAAGTAGCCCTTCCGGGCCATCTCGTCGAGGTCGCCTTCGCTAAGGGTGCTTCTCTCGAGGAAGGGCGACGCAGGATGGTTCTCGTGGGCGCGAACACGAGCGGCAAGCCCAGAGGCTTTCTTCGAACCCTTGCGAGCCATCGCCGAAGCCAGAGTGCCGAGGCAAGAATTCAAGCCCGAGAGCCGAAGAAGAGAGTAGCGAACAGCAAGAAGAGCGCTAGAAAACAGCGGAGGCGCGGTGGAAAATGTGAACAATGAGCAAGGTAAAAAACCCTAAGGGGTACCCTGCACTTATATAGGCCACAGGGTGAACCGACGCGACCGTTCGATCGCCATCCAACGGACACCACACGCATCAACCTGAAGACAAAATGTCTCTTCACGTCATTTCGCGCCCTATAACAAACCGACGTCATTAACGGACGCCTCGAATCACGTGCGCACAATAAAGACGACGGCAAAAAAGAGATGACACGTCAACAAAATGGATCAGCCGACACCAACAGAGAAGACCTCCGGCACAATGAATCCTGAGGGATAGACCTTCGGCGTCGCCTCAAAAGCACGCACAAACGAAACAAGCCTCGGCCACACCATCGGACCAACACCGTCGGGTGCGACACCTTCGGACCAACCTCCAGTAGAAGAACGCGGCTCGGCCACACCTTCGGATGAACTCCGACGGGAGCAACACCTTCGGACGAACTCCGACGGGAGCAACACCTTCGGACCAACTTGCAACAAAAGCCAGGCCTTCGGAGCGCCGAGAGAGGGGACGACGGGTGGACCTCGAAGAACCACAGTTTCGGCCCTTCCGAAGGAGGATCTCGACTGTGTAGGGCTAGCTGTTGGGGGAGGCCCATAGTGTCCCCTCCCCCTAGCTCCTTGGCCTATTAGGAAAAAGGCCCATCAAGGCCTAAGTAGATAGGATATGGAAGAAACACCCATGTACTTGGGCCATGGGCCCATTAGGGTTACCACCATCCTTGTATTAGAGACATAATTACTGTAATACCTTTAGGTCAAGGGTAATATTGTACTTAGAGAACCTAGGGATGTAAGGGGGTATGGCTATAAATACCCCCTTACCCCCCTCATCAATGGCATTGAGTGTTACCTACTAGCCTATGGCTCTTGTCTGTTCCCCTCTAAGTCCTACCTAGGGTTCCTCCTAAGTGTGGTAGACCCTAGGAGGATTCTCCCTTTACTGTTTGGACCTTGTAACCAACAACACAAACTTCTTGCATTGACTTGATCGAAACAAATTTCCGCTTGTGCGCCTTCAACCGAGAATCCTTCTCGTCGTCAGCGCCCATCCTTGCGTCCTCCTGAAGACTTCACTTGCCACCTATAAGCATATATATATGCATTGACTTCATTCTTAATCTCCTATAAGCATATATAGATTCTACCTCCATGTCTAATAATAATAAATATATGTATTATACTAGCTCCAGTGGTGTACATTCATGGAACGTTTTGTTCTGGTTTTCGATATACAAATGGGATAGCCTGATATCTCGTTCCTTGCTTCTTGTGTTTTATATCTGTTCGTGGATGGTAATGAACTGATGGGTGTGTGTATATGTCCTGGTAACTCAATAAGCACCCTGCTCGTGCATGCTTGTGGGTCAGAGTGTCAAAGAGTAGAATGGGTGTACATATGCACATGGATTAATGTAATTAATGCTTACCGAGCCATGCAAGTCAGTAGTTATTTTTCTACTGTGTAGATTTAATTTGTACTAATCTATAATGAGATTTTTCTACGAATACCGGGAATGCTTTATACTTTTGTGAAGGGATGATGTTCGAAAGCCATATATAACTACATGTGATTGTTGCAGCTCCTTTAATTTGTATTTGCTGCGCAGCATGAAAAATCTCGACATGAAATTGCCATTCAGTTTTATTGAAAATGTTGACTTATTACTCTTTAGTAATGTGAAACCACCTGTTTTGTGGTCAACCATTATTTCCTTTATATTGAACAAATTAAACTTGAAAGTACAATTGGAGGGCGCTGATCAAATCACTAATAACTGTTTCCTGATGGCCAGTCATAGATGAATTATCCTATTGGAGCACGGTTTTATGGCCATTACTTCCTGTTCATGCCATTTCCTGATGCTGCTTGAACAATAACTCCGATAAATTGTAGTCCTTAGCTGGCCACATGTGTGGGTGGGTTGGTGGCACGCTGTGCATTGCGTTTGCCATTTCTTTTTTATGATTTTCAGGTCATCCATTCTTATATGTCAAATAAACATGTATTAACTTAAAACAGCTTGGTACGTACTAACACGATTTGTGTTAATATGGACGCAAATTTCAATATGATAATTTGAAAAAACAAATTGTGCATCGACGCAAACAAGGAAACCACCCGTTGGAGAGCACAAAAGTTGTGGATTGTAGCCATTGCGGTACCCTTTCCTAGTAGAAAGTTCAAAAATAAGTACTCTCTCCGTTTTTAATTATATGACGCCGCTGACTTTTTTCGTTACTTTGACCTTTCGTCTTATTCATAAATATTTATGTAAATAGCTAAATATATAAGTTAAATCTTAAAGTACTTTTAATGATAGATCCAACAATATATATTTTACGTTAAGAAACTAATTATTTTCACATATATTGTTGGTCAAAGTTAAACAAAAAAATCAACGGCGTCATATAATTAAAAACGAAGGGAGTATTATTTTCAGGGGCGAAGCTACATGAGCTCATCACTGTTCTCAAGGGTACTGACCCCGTTGGTCTAGCTTGTTGACACCAGCAACCTCGCGCGCTGGCTTCACCCCTGATTATTTTCCTTAAGGATCAAGGTTTTTCGTATCTCCCAGTGTCTCCCGTTCTCAGTCTCCTATGATACGTGGATATTTTCTCTTCTTTCATATCCAATGAACCAAAATGCTCTGTGCTAAATCTAGAGTTATATATACATGCATTCTGCCGGTCATGTTTTTTGTAGGATATGTATGGAATCACTCATACATGGAAACAAGATGATGGATTTTTTTTTTGGTATGCTTCTAGAAACTATTGAAAGAGGCTGAGATGTTAGTTCTGCAACCTAAAACAGGATGGTGCTGGTTGTATATATGCAGGCACGACAGAATGCTGCTGAGTGGGTGGGTTAATGTACAATAGCATAATGAAATCCACATGGAGCGTGTAATGTAATTATTATATATATAAATTAAGGTCATATAGATGCAGGAGGGTGTGTGGTCTATCTTTTATGGCAAAATTGTCTGTAACACACTAACAAAAGATGGTTTCACCTCCAATACATCAACAAAATCAAAATTTTCTGCAACACACTAGGATTCTGGGGGCTATTGTCTGTGACACATTATGACTGTTTGACAATTAATTTCAATTTTTTTATATCAATACTTAGAATAACTTAGAACTTGAAACTTGGCATAAATATACATTGTTGCATTTCCAATCATTAAAAAATAGAGCTAGATTTGTTTTATTGTTTGCATAGTTTTGTCCCAGTGGCGTGTCATGGTCGACGAAGAGGTCGATGCAGTCGAGCCGGACATTGCCGAAAGGGCGGCGCACGCCCTTCCTGCCGCCGCCGCCGAGGTAGGCATTCCGGATGTGGCAACTTTTAAATTTATTTGGAAACCAAATTTCGGGAACTGTTGGAGTAGGCATTCTTTTTTTTTTTTTACTAAACAGGAGGGGCAAGCCCCTACTGGTTATATTAATATAGATAAAACGTACAGGTTTACAATTACAGTGTAAAATGCGGAAAACAAAAGGCCAAAAGAAAAAGCTAATTAAGAAATTGAGTCTAGTCATGTCTGAATGTTAGGAAGGTATTTGCTCTTCGCCCGATGGAAAACCATTGCGAATTCCCTGATAAATCTTTGCTTGCATCCTTCTGGGGTTGGATCTTTGCCATTAAAAATCCAGCCATTTTTGGTAGTCCATACACACCATGATATGAGAATTATAACTTCCATAAAGAAAGGGACATTCAGGGCCCTTTTGATATGCTTAATAGCACTAACAATTCTGAGATGTGCAGGATAAAATATTCCAATGGAAGCCTAGCAGTTTCTTGCAAAACTGCATCTGAGGAAGAGGTGTTTGAGCGTCTCCTCTCTTTGTATGATACACAATTCACATGTATAAGACTCAAGATACATATTTTTCCTTCTTTTTTTAGATAATGACATATTTTTCCGTTTTAGTAGCCCTCTAGTAGTCTTTCAACAGCAGCCAGAAAAAGGTTTTGTGCTTCAGCTGGCAGCCTGAACTCCATAACCATCTGTAACTCCTGTCAATATGCATGAATCCCATTTGCTGCTGATACACTTTTGTTGATTTATATGAACTACTGCCCCAAATGTATGTCCAGACATCAGGATCATTATTCAGTTGTAGCATTTATTGATTTCATAAGCAGCTTACCGGATTTCATAAAGAAAAAAATCAAACGCATAAATACAACATGTGACAGGGCTCTATTTGCAAAATGACAACACCTTATCTTCTCCACGGGAAAACCAGAGTCTCGCTCTCGTGCGAAGGTCCCCGAGCCTCGGCATCAGGGCAGCACTCACACGCGAAGGTCCCAAGCCTCCACGTTGTTCAGAATGCTCTGGAGAGGCGTAAGCCATGACACATCTGCTTTAGACTATCGAGACAACTTATATTGTCTTTACAGAGTCATAGAGGCATTTTGCAAACCGTCACAGAGATGTCACTATCAACGATGCGACACTTGACAAATTCCTTTACTTTTAATACGACAATTGTAGAGGCACAATATTATGTCTCGACACCCTGGCTGCACTAGAAATTAATTGTAAAAATACTCTCTTTGTTTTGAACCCAAGACCTCATAGAAAGTGTTCTTATTTCATATCCGGTAGCCAACTCAACCTCACATCACAACTTGCTAATACTTATTGTTCAATTATTTTAGGTAGTATGAAATGTGTCTCAAATCATCAAATAGTGTCTCTAGAGTACCAAATATGAGACTCAAATGATGCCTTTACGAGTTACGTCAATTAGAAAGTGTCTAAAAAATGACTCTACAAAATTTTGTATCGACACTTAACAAAAGGTCTCTAGAGAATGTCTCTACGATAAAAAGTTTCACAAACAATGTCTCTTAATTTGAGGCACCTTCTAAAGTGACACAAAAAATGTCTTTATGATCTTGTATATCATATTTAGTGAGATAAATAGGGCAATGTCTATACAAAAGTGTCTCTACACGAGCCTTTTGTTGTAGTGTCCCAATAGCCATTTGGAAAGACCCTAAATCAGCATTTAGAGAGTATTTTTACAAAACTGTTGGAGTTGCTCTTAGAAGGCAACTTTAATTTGTTGCCATTCACCGCACGCTGCTCTAACAAAAAAAGTGAAATTGATAATTACATTTCAGTGAAATGATGGTGTTCTAAAGCCTGGTATGACATATTTTTAGATAATGTATAGGCAGTTATAACTATGTGGTTCTTTCATTTCGATTAGTTTTAGTTAATTGATACAGTTGCCTTGTTTTGCTGCTTATCCAAGTGCTCAAGCGCACAACTGAGAAGTTTGTGCAATGAGAACATTAAGGTGGGGATTCCCCCCACCATTGTTTCCTAAAAAAAATGATAGTTGCACTAAAATGAGCAACGAGTTTTGTTGAATTTTATTGTAGATCACAGCTACATGTTTTTTTTTTGTGATTACACTATACAACTTAGACACAATCACATCTACATGCTGCCGAAGATAAACAATGTATGATTAGTGTTTTGCTATTGCGCCATTATCTGACCGAGGAAGCATAATTATTCCTGCTATTAGTCAAGACGTATTCATCGTGCAGCAGTAGGGCTAATTGCCAAATGATTGCTAGAATTATGAATGAAACTACTAGCTACTGACACTGTTCTGTAAATTAAGGATCGGGACAAATATCCAGGCATACAGTTTTGTGTTTTCATTTCCTCGTCATGTTTCCCAATACAGCTGTTTTGTGTTCTTTTATCATGTGCCGTTCGTGGCGGCATACTAGTCGCCTTATGGTTTGTTGTGTCCTTTATGTCAAACTAAAATATGTATTAACTCAATAAGAACAAATCTGCTACACTAACCAAATTTGTGTTAACTTGACAACAACAAAATAATTTCAGAACTTTTAAAAGGCCACACTAGAGTTTTTTTTAGGGACCCAAACTTTATTAATTCGTCTGGCAATAAGTACATACGGCTTCATGTGGAGACAAAAACCACACAAATGTACCAGTTCCTTCATACACCGAGCTTCGAGCAAGCTTATATGCATCACCGTTAGCTGCTCGTCCTTTGTGCACGAGCTCCGTCTTAGCAAAGCTTGCCACCGACGCACGATGCAGTGATCTTCTGAACAATACGACCATAAGGACCTTGACTAGCTCTCTCTATGTTCTTAATCACATTGACATTGTCGCTCGTCACCCTCAAATATCGCAGACCAAGTACGGTAGCAAGAGCGAGTCCTTCCCTGAGTGCTAGAGCTTCCATCAACTCTGGTTCAGTTAGTCCAATTGTGACAACCACTGAGGTGCCCAAAAACAGACCAGCTGAGTTCCTCGCCACAGCTGCCACCGCTGCCTTACCTGAATTTTTAGAAATTGCAGCGTCCAAATTTATCTTCATGAGACCCATTGGAGGCCCTCAGTGAGGTTGCCTGCTGCTAGCCCATAGGCACCATTGGCCCAATGCCATCTGGCCCGATCGGGTCCACCCAGCCTTGGGCCATCTGGCCCATGATATCTCTGCGGCTATTAGCTATCTAGTAGGAAGTAAGATGACAAAAGAGAGCTGTCATCCTTGACAGTCAAGGTATTTTGTGTTTCCCCATGTCTCCTATTCTTAATGTCGACGTAGCATATGCGGCCATGTTATCTCTTCTTTCATTTCCCCTCAATACAAGTGCTCTATACTCGCTCCAGCGTTATGGTGTTTTTTGCAACTTACACCTGAATGGTGCTGAGCATATATATGCAGGAACTTTGGTCATGTGTGTAGGTGGATCTGCATGATTCAAATGATCGTGTTAATTTACAGTTGTATAATGAACTCCACATGGAGCATTTAGCGTAGTGCTTTTAAAGGATTATAAATACTACACGAGATATGTGGTCTCCTTTTTTTTTCAAAAAAGGTTTCCCCAGCTTTATTCAAAGCATAGTGTCCGATACATGAAAGTTCCCAGGCTCAACTCCCTGCCCACCATTCAGAGAATGTATGGTTACATCACTTGGCTCTACGCCATTTCCATTCAGCATTTCAGAAGACCTGCCACTCCCTCCATTCCTAGTAACGCCGCTTGCGGCACCAGCTAGTTGCGTTGAAGTCCCTGGTTGTCCCCACGTCAATGCAGGCGGTGAGGACGCCTTTCTGTCTAGCTTCTGCAGCATCACCTCCATGGCTTCTCTTTCTTCTTCTCGGCACAGCAAGCTCCACGCGCGCGCTGTCCTTGCCATCCTTCGTATCACCTCCCTATCCCCAGTCCATCGCTTCCCCAGAAAACAGATATCATTTCTTAGCTTCCACAAAGACCAAAGAACCGCTGAGGTGATCATATTCAACAATTTGTGTCTCTTATTACTTATCCAGAATCTGGCAACAGATTCAAAATCTGTTCCCAGTTCCTTACCCACGATTTCAGAAATATTAAACCAAGTAATTTCCGCAATGCAACATCCGAAAAACAGATGGTGCACTGATTCAGGCTCACTGCAAAACAAACAGCTCATATCATCCAGTTTTTTCTTTTTAGCCAGATTAATCCTGGTCAGAGTCTTATTGTTTGCCAGGAGCCAAAGGAAGATGTGAATTCTAGGTGGAACATTGATATTCCACATAACAAGGGTATATATAGGCTTAACCCCTCTGAAATTGACTATAGCATATAGAGATTGTACTGAATATTTCCCAGAAGAATTAAATTGCCAAATGATTTGATCCTGCTCCTCAGATAGGGAAACACTTTCCACTATCTGCAGCAGTTCATACCACAAGTTCATCACTCTCTGTCCTACTGTACTTCTGAATGTAAACTTTAAGTTTACACCATCCCAGGCATCGGCAAGGGTAGTCCCTTGTTCATTCACTATGATATAAATCTCCCAGTACCGTGTGGCTAAACAGCTTGAGCCAAACCAGATGTCCTCCCAGAACCTAATTTTTTCCCCATTTCCTACTTTCCACCTAAAACCCATTTTAGCAGCTTGACAAGCCCACATTACACCCTTCCAGAAGGGTGAAGTGCCTTGTGTCCTGCTACAGAACAGATTGGGGGCGCTAGTATATTGTATTTGTGGTCAACCACTTTCCTCCACATCTTGTTTTCACCATCATGGTACCTCTGAATCCAAGACGCTAGCAGACACAGGTTAAGGTTTTTGAGGTCTAGAATACCTAGTCCTCCGTGTTCTTTTTTCTGTGTCAGGCTAGGCCAATTGGACAATGAATTCTATTCTTCTCATCTTTTTCTCCCCAGAAAAAGTTAGCCATATGAGAATTAATTATCTCAATGGCCCACTTAGGGAATTTTATGATCGATAGCAGGTATATAGGGATACTGACCAAGCATGGTTTAAGCAGAGCCAGTCTTCCTCCATAGGAAAGGAGTTTGCCCTTCCACCCAGCAATTCTATTCACAATTTTATCTACAATTGGCTGGATATCCTCTCTTCTCAGTTTATCATGATGGAGAGGAACTCCCAGATACTTGAAAGGGAAAGTGCTTAATTTACAGCAGAAGATTTGAGCATAAGCATTAGTATTATCCTCATTCAAGTTCACAGGAACTAAGTCACTTTTGTGGTAATTTATTTTCATCCCAGACAAATGCTCAAAGCAAATCAAAAGCCATTTTAAGTGTTTTGCTCCTTCAATACCATGCTCTAGGAACAGTAAGGTATCATCAGCATATTGAAGGCTGATGATACCTCCTGGGTATATATCAGTCATAAAGCCTCTTATGTGTTCACTCTCTGCTGCTTTCATTAGCATTCTAGTGAACACATCCACTACTAGGTTAAACAGCAGGGGGGAAAGGGGATCCCCCTGTCTTGCCTTTACCTGGCTTAAAGTATTTGCTATTCTCATCATTGAGTTTAATAGCAATTGAACCACCTTTGACAAGTTTCAGGATCCAATTGATCCAGTTGTCACTAAAGCCTCTAGAGTGTAGCATTTCCTCAAGGAAATTCCAATTAACTCTATCATAGGCTTTCTCATAGTCCAGTTTGAGGACTATCCCCTCTTTCTTCTTTTTTTTATCACATCATGAATTATTTCACGAGCTGTGACTACACTTTCAAGTATATATCTGCCTTTTAAAAAGGCATATTGATTAGTAGCTAATAGCCTATCACAGATTTTCACCAATCTGTTTTTGATGGCTTTTGAAAAGATTTTGAAGCTGCAGTTTATCAGGCTAATAGGCCTGAATTTTGTAAGATTCTTAGCTTCAGCTTCCTTTGGGATGAGTGTGACCACTGCATAGTTTAACCTTGCAATGTTCAACTCACCCTTCTCAAATTTCCTAACCAAGGCCATAAAATCATTTTTAATGACCGGCCAGAATTTTTGGTAGAAGAGAAATGAGAAACCATCAGGCCCTGGAGCTCCTTCAGCATAAGAGCCAAAAATTGCTTCTCTGATCTCCTCTTCAGTGAAATCAGCCTCCAGCATCACATTCTCTTCCTGCGTGACCTTTTCATCTTGCTTCCAGAAATTTTGCTCTAAGTGCACATTCTGTTTTGGTTCAAAACCAAACAGTTTCTGGTAAAATTCGGCTGCATGTTTTACCATGCCTGGTGTATCCTCTATTAAACCATCTTCACTTTCAAGGCTATTAATAGCCTTTTTCCTTCTTCTTTGATTGGCCACTGCATGGAAATATGCAGTGTTCCTATCATCTTCTTTGATTTCTCTATCCCTTGATCTTTGCTTGGCCTTGATTTCCCCAATCTTCCAAATTTGGTCTAGTGCTGCTACCATCTCTTTTCTTCTTTCTCTTTCCTCCTCTAAAAGTTGCCGGTCCTCTGCTTTAATGTCCAAACGATCTATTTCTGACAGGAGTTCAATCTTCTCTTTTCTGACTTCAGCTCCTATGTTTCTGCTCCAGCCTTTTACCTTTTTCCTTAACGTCCTGACTTTGAATTGCCAGATATCCATGGGGTCTTCATAAGTACACTCACTTTCCCAAACCTCCTTAACTAACTCCTGAAACCCCTCTATCTCTAATCACCATTTTTCAAACCTGAAAACAGGTTCTTTCCACTTTTTTTCGACCCCAAAGTCAATTAAAAGAGGATTGTGATCACTCACATCCTTTGGCAGGGTTTTAACTGATGCTAATGGGTATTTAACATCCCTGTTAGTTGTCACCAGAACCCTGTCTAGAGCAGCCATAATGGGGCAGTCTTGATTGTTTGAGCAAGTATATGATCTACTAGGATCTCTGATCTCAATCATTCCCCATTTATGGATCCACTCATTAAAATACTGAGTAATGTTATGATTAATCACACCATTACTCTTTTCTTTGTGATTCCTAATTAAATTGAAATCCCCACAAAAAATTGTTGGTCCATCCCATTTTTCACTGACCATATGGAGTTCATCAATGAACTCCATTTTGGTCTCTTCATAGGGTGAACCATATACTACCACCAATCTCCAAGTGAATTTATCCACTATGTTTTGGATCATGGCTACTGCACAGTACTTGAAGTACTGCCAACCTAACAACTCTCCATGAGTCTCTCTGATTCCTACTAAGATTCCACCAGCAGAACCAGTAGCAGGGAGGTTGTTCCACACAAAACTTTTACCAGCTTTGAGCAGAAACGAGTCACTAAAAATGGACTTCTTGGTTTCCTGGAAACCAATAAAATCCAATCTGTTTCTATTTATAAAATCAGTTATACAGTTCAACCTGCTTGTTTTATTCAGGCCTCTAATATTCCAAAATGCACCTATCATTTTTATCAATTTTATTAGATTTACTTCTACTTTTCCCCCTCCTTACTACCTCAGTCCATGGTATAGCTGGAGAGCTATCCTCAGGATTTTTATAATCCTGGGCTGGTGTTACACATTGTTGAGTTTCCAAGGGAGATTCTTCACATATTATGCCATTTTCAACTTCAAAGTTGATATCAACAGGCAGCATGACCTCAGGATTACTATCTACAAACTTATGCAAGTTTTCAGATTCAGATACTTTAATCTCCTCAATAATACGTCTATTATCATTAGCATCAATGCCAATAGCAATATTAATATCCTTAGATATTTGATTTAAAACATCAACATCTAAGACTGCAAAGGAGTTACCTTTAACTGTAGGAACCTCAAGGTTATTCTGCTGCTTGAGCATCATTGCTTTCTGCATGCAGGTTTTTCCAACTTCGGTGTGTCTTCTGGGTCTCTCCACTAGAGTGGGGCCCCAAGTTGTTTTCTTACTGTCTTTTCTTGGCGCTTGCTGTTGTTTCTTTTGCTCTTTGTTAATTGCTCTTGGTCTCCTGTTTTTAGTTGTTTTCTTACTGTCTTTTCTTTTGCTCTTGGTCTCCTTTTTTTAGTTCTATGGAATGATTTTGAACGATGTGTAGCCCGAAGCTTTAACATTGAGCCCACGTGTGCATTTGGATAGATAGGTCCATCGCTCGTTGATGGCATCAAGGGGAGATTTTGGATCTTCACTTGTCGCGTATGTGGTGTGGTGTGAGCGCGTAAGCTCTTACGGAGGGATGACTATAAAACTCCTCATGTTTTGCCGCTTGAGAAGTTTTATTAATTTTGGTCCTTGAGGCTCCAAAATGATGTGAAGTTGTGGGCATACGTGTGTGTATTACGGGCATAATGCCTGCAGGTTAACACATTCATATGAAGTGAGTATTTAAGTGTAAAAGATGCGCTATGCTCAAGCGATTTGGTCAGGCAAGACTAAGTAGAAAACGTTTCTACTAAATTTATTTAGATGCAAAACAAACGCACATACGTCCTCCAAAAAAACAATGGATACACTTATAATGGATTTAATTAGTGTCCCTAATACGATCTATAGTGGGAGAAGAGAAAAGAGACAAATTTTACGCCTGTATGCTTTGAGCATACATATCTCTACTACATAAAAAGTCTCAAAGAGATTGTCAAACCGTAATTTCGTTTTCGGCCTGCAGAGTTTTTTATTCTATTCCTCTCCGATCTGCCAAGTTTTGGAATCTAAATCGAATTCGAAATCGAAAAACTAAAATTGGAGTTCAGATCGTGTTCTGGCTTCAATTGAAAACAAAATGATATCGGAACGGAGTCGTACCAGTTTGTAGCGATTTGTGACCCGGGATCTCGGAGCCAAAGCGCTATCAACTGCTGGATCCAATCTTTTTTTGTTTTTGTTTTTTGAGGAACGCTTGATCGAGTCTGTTGTTCGGCCGCCACTTCCACCATCGCATATTCGCAGATACCTGGGAGTCCGAAGGGGAAGCGAACCGATGAAGAAGGTGATGTGGACCAGCGAAAGCTATCTAGGCTCTGGGCTAGGGATGAAAAACGGAACGGTAAAATTCCGTTCCGTTCCATTCCGAATACCGTATTTTTCCGATCGATTCCGAAATATTCGGAATTTCAACGAAAATGGAACGGAAATGAGTACAGGGTAGTCGGAAACGGAATCGGAAATGATTTAAGGATTATTCCGATCATATTTCATATTTCCATATTTTGTTCGGAATTTTTCCGTTTTGTTCCGAAGTCAAAGAAATTGGAATAGCCTAACATCAGGAAGCCTATCAGCCCAACAGCCCACACCGGCCTCAACCCTTCCAAACCCTTCAAAGCATCTGGTGTTTCTGCATCATCTTCAACACCTTCGATGATATGAATGATGAGGAGGAGTTGCTTCGTGGCAGTGGACCTTGGATCGTCATATTAGGCCTAGCTATATATGTATGATGAATCAGACACTGTGCTATTTGTATTAAGTTCGGACTACATGCTAGTTGTATTGTCTAAGTTAAGACTATGTTGATATGAATGACTTCCTACGAGACATCATTTGTAGTGCTTCTATGTTAATGTCTAAGTTAAGACGATCTTGGATGTGTCGTTCGATGTTATTATATTCCGACTTAAAATATTGTTTACCGATCGTTTTCGACATATTTTCGTTCCGACTTGTTCGTTTTCGAATGTCCGATTATTCCGATTCCGTTTTCCGATTCCGACTTTTCCGTTTTCGTTTCCGACCGATAAAGAAAATATGAAAATGGAAATGATTTAGACATTTTTCCGATCATTTCCGTTCGTTTTCATCCCTACTCTGGGCTGTTGAATTTTCTTCTCTAGTCAGGGCTGTGGGCACGCGCTCACAGCCATTTGAGTTTCTCCGCCGTGCGATCAAGATCTGGAGCGGGTCCTTGAGTTGGGTTTTACGGTGGTGCGGTAAAGAAAGTTTGACTGTACGGCTTCCGCTGCGTGTTGCTCCTGGGTTCGCTCCGTGCGTCCTTCGCCCACGTCTCATGCTGGCTCCGATCCTAATTGGCTGGGCGGCCTCGAGGACGAGGAGTAACTGCGGTGGGTGGGGTGGGAGAAGAGAAAACCGCGTCTGCTTTCCTCGGCCTGCTCGTCTCCTCCCCTCCCCTCCAGTTCCCAATCCATGGTGGCAACCAGATGGACTTGATGTGATCCAGATGGCCAGCGGCTGCCCGCCCGCTCCTCCAGGCAGGGCAGCGATGGCTCGAGGGAGCCGCGAACCGGCGACCCCTTCCGCTAGAGAGGCAAGGTGATGGCGGCCCCCCTTACGACGACGGAGGTTTCGCACGAGGCGAGGCGGTCCCTTCTTCTTCCCTCTCCGTCGTCGGTCGGCGACCCGGAGCGGGCTCGGCGGGTTGGGGGCGCAGACGGACGGCGGCAAGTCGAGCTCGACGACGTCCTCGGCGGCAAAACAACGGCGCGTCCATGCCGTCCACAGCGGCTGCGGCGTCCCGGTGGCAGCACGCAGCCCTCTTCGTCGCGGGGCGAGGCGTTTTGACAGCGACCGAGCGGGACGGCGTGGCGAGCCACGGCCGTCTGCTCCTCGCCTCATCTTCTCCGGCCCCGGCGGCCGGACGCGGGCAGAGGGAGCTTTGCGCCCCATTCGCGAGCTTCTTCCCCTCCACCTAACGCCACCCCTCTTCCAAGCTCCTGGTCCCATTCGCCGAGCCGGAGGATCCCTGGCCGTGCTCGTTGGCGCCTGGTCGACCTCGAGGCTGAGTAGCAATCATCTTCTCCAGCCCCGGTCCCCGCCCGAGCTCCGGCCACCGGTGAGGACGGCTTTGTCCTCCGCCTGTATGTTCCTTCTCCTTTTTTTTCTTTCCCTCCAGATGTGATTTGCTTTTGGATTTCAAGCTAGGGATTCAGAGTTCTTGGTTTTAAAATTTTTCTTGGTGAATTTCGGTGTTGGTGGTGGGCCTGGTGGCAGTCGGAGGAGATCTGCCACGATTCTTATAGATTGCAGATTGCTGGACTATTGGTTTTTGATTCATCTGAACAAAAAAAATGACTCTTAGTTGTTGGTTCATGGGATTTTGCAGGCTTGATGCCAATTGCGGCCAGGGAGGAGTTAGGATCACTACGTGCCTCAAGCATCTCCACAGGTTTGCTCTACATCTCCTCACTGGAGAGTTTTCTCCCAATTTCCTCGCTCATATTATCCTGATGGCCTGTCCCTAATTTGCAGGGAGAGCAGGAAAGTGAAGGAAAGAGGGAACAAACTGATGGTTCTGTAGCTATCTAAGCAGAACTAAAATTAAGGGATGAAAGAAGACTTGAGCCCTTTTGCTGTGGTATGAAATATATTTTGTGCGACCATTCTACTAAGTTGATTGGGATCGAATAAGTTTTGAGTGATTGATGATATATGCCACAGTTGCAAGTAAATGGCAGTGCTGAAAAGGATGAACATATCAGATGATTATGTCTAATGGCATGCTCTGGATAATTGGGATGTTACATATAGGAATGTACGTCCTCTCTCTCTTTTGGCAATATTTATTGTTCAGTTTCATATTCTTTGAACAATAAAGTGATGCACTGGAGTAGCTTCTGTTCTGAAAATATTCTTTTGGCAATATTTGTTGTTCAGTTTCATATTCTTTGAACAATAAATAGACCTACACTGGTTAGAATATGTACGCTGGTTAGAATATGTACATACTTTTACTTGATTAGTCTGACCTACATGCTCCTCTATCCCATTAGAAATAATCAATGGTGAATTGTTCAGTAGAGTAAGGCCGTGTATTTTCTACACAAGTCTGTATCTTGTACACAATTTTAATAGTAACCTTATACAGAAATAACAAATGAAGCGTGCTAGGTCTTTAATTTTCAAGGAGCTCCTCTATTTTCTAATAGGTTTTTAGAGGAAAGATAAGCAGCATCAGGTTATTGCTTACCAAGGTAAATGAGAACTTTACAGGTTCTCTGACATTTTTTTTTCTATTTAGGTGCACATGAGTAGGGATGAAAGCAAAAACGAAATTTATCGGGTAACCGAGGTTCGTTTTCGACTTTTCCCGATCGTAGTAGTTGAAAATGGTATACCGAGAAAATGGAAACAAAAGTGGAAGTATTTGGTGGAAACAAAAATGAAAACGATTTTTGACTTTACCGATCGTTTCCGACAATTTCCGTTTTTAGCCGGAAATTACCGTTGATATTTTACCGTTTTATATTAGTGTAGCCAATCAAATATATATAATATATTCTAAATTAAAAAAGGCAATATATCAAGAGTGGTGTAAGCCTGATCTTAACATTCCCTTCCCGCGTGCCAAAAAAGATCGGCTTCACGGGGAAAGCCGAATGTAACGAGGGAAATAAATCAATCATCTTCCTATCACGACTGTGATTTGTGTTACCGATATTTAATATCGATTCCCGATCGATTCCGCATATTTCTGTCATGGTAATTTCATTTTCGATATTCCCGTAATACCGACACCGTATTTGTTTCCGCAAGTACCGCTATCGAATTCGCTACCGAGAAAAAATATGAAACTGAAAACGATTTAGCCCTTTTCCGACCGTTTCCCGACCGCTTTCATCCCTACACATGAGGGTTAAAAAAAAACTGCTATTGACTCCAACTCTATTTTCATGTTGCCTATTACTCTACATTTATTTGGTTAATGGTTCTGGTTTTCCTTAGAGCTTTTCTTCATGCCATTGACATGACGAAGGAGGCTGATCAGGCAGCAGGCTAATTAAGTGTGCCTTTACTGCTATGGGTTGGCTTGCTATTATCTCAAGAGAAAATTACTTTCTTGGCCCTAAAAAAGTTGCCTCTTCCTTTCTTGACCCTAAAAGTTTTGAACTTCCCTGTAAAAGTTTTGAACTTTCCTGTATGAACCAAATTCCATTTTACGTTCCTTATCTGGCCTTCTGTCCAACTCTGTCAGCTTTCACCGTCAAATAGCCATTCAGAACACTGCGAAATGACACTACTACCCTCACCTTTCCCTTTCGTCTAAAAAAAAAAGAAGAAAAATCCTCATCGCGATGCCATCTCGCCACTGAAGCTGCGCCCGTGCCCAACACCAGGAAGAGGAGCATCGCGTCGGAGCTCCAAGCGGTCGCGCCAAGCTTCGTCTAGGCAGTCCCTCACTGGAGGTCACGCAGGTGGGAGGCAAGCTAGACTGGGCGGGGCAGCAGCGAGCTGGAGCAGGACGGCGGCGAATCAGGAGTCGGACGCAGGCGAGCGGGCCTCGGCAGGCAGCAGCGAGCGCTCAGGCAAGCCTGCGGCTGTAGCTCGTGCTAAGGCGAGCCTTGCCTGGGCGGACCTGCTTCTGACGCTGAGTCAGTGGAATTTCACCATTGTCGATCTACTTTAGTACATACAGACGAGCGATATTTTTTTTCTTGAAAATTCAGATTACTGATCTTCAAGCACCACCAGAAATCCAGCTTGCGCAGTTAGCATGGACCTCGTTAGCAGGCCGGCGCAGTTGGCGAACCTCGAGGAGGCAGGTCCATGGCGTCGGACATGCTCCGGTGTGCTGCTCATCCTCGAATCCTTCACCACCATGGCGGCGCCGGCGAGCTTCGATGAAGAGGCCAGGCGGCGACACAGCTGAACCCAAAGGCATAGGTGCAGGTCCAAGAAGAGGCCAGGCTAGCGCTGGCAGCGAGCCTGCACCAGGCCTGCGCGACCTGCAGGTGCTCGTGCGTGAGGATGAAGAGGATAGAAGAGGTAAAATGGTCATTGGGTTCTCCAGATAACACCATTGCAAATCAAAAATCACAGAAGGGCCATAAAGAGAATGAAAACTAACTTTTGGTTCATATAAGGAAGTTTAATTTGAAAAGGGCCAAGAAAGGAAGAGGTGACTTTTTTTGGGCCAAAGAAGGAATTCTCTCTTATCTCAACCTGCGCATGAACATCAGCTAACGTGTTTTACTGCTGTGTGCCCTTACTGCTATTTTACCCTTTTTATGACGTTGAAAAATGCGAGTTTTGCTTAGAAACTTTTCAACATTTTCCTCGCATTTAGGCATGTAAAATAATGTGTTCTTACCTTTGGCTATACAAATTTGCAGTAGGGATCTCATGTTCGGTTTGCACTTTTTTCTTTTTCTTTTGCCAGGTTTGCTGAAAGCAGCCATCAAGATCATCTCAGAACTGAAGCTACTCCAGTGCATCAGTTGACTTCCCCTACTAATTTACTTTTCCGATGTAATCTCATTTTTCATGGATATTGCAATCTCATTTTTCCTTAATCATGAACTTTTGATTAATCATGATTTATTTCACATGGATATTGCAATCTCGTTTTTCCTTAATCATGATTATTCGTTCCACAAGTAAAGAACTTTTGATCTGGATGCAGAAGTCAAACATGGTGTGTTTTGGTTTGCCAACTGAAGCTTTGTCTTTCTAAATCACTGTTAGTTTCCAATAGCAAGGGCACATGCGCAATGATTTTTGTTGGTTTTGTAACTTTATTCATAGCAGTTAGTATTGGCACATGCTTGCTAGATAGCCACATTTTCCTTTTGACAATAGAATGGCAAGCTGTGATGATCCTTGTATAATGACTGTGAACAAGGATTTCTAAAACCTTAGTTTTCCCTTTCTTGTGCATTTTGATTCCGTTCATATTTTCGGCTGCAGATAAATAATGTAAATATGATACTCACCAGATAGTATTTGCTATACTCTAGGATTTGGTTTTAAGATGCATTAAACCAACACCATTTCCGTTGCCCTTTTTTCATTAGTCTCAAAAAATTATGCACATAATTTATTTACCTTGAAAGTTATTGTTCGATTTGTTTCATCTGAATGTGATACTAGATTTTTGTGGTGGTTTCAGCAGTTAGTTGCATTTCATTGATCTATTCAGTTTATCTGCTGAAATCTGACCCAATAAATAGTCAGCAATCAGCAGTTAGTGGCATTGCATCGATCTATTCAGTTTGTCTGCTTGTCATGAATCATAAGCAGAAGAAGCTACCACTCCTCTTCTTCTTCTTCTTTTTTTTTTGGCAAAGGTGCAAAGCAACATCAAGAAAAGATGAGTGAGGAGCGTAGCTGTTGAGGAGGTTAGAACGCAGTCCTATGAACTCAGTCACAGGAAAGATAGATACTGGTGACACACTCACTAATGAATAGTCAAGTTGTTGAACTATGACTCTGCTCTGTCCAAAGTTAATTAAATCTTATAAATTATTGTTAATCTGTAGTTTATTTTCTCTATGGTATAATAGTATTAGTCGGTGCTCGTATAAATTTGTTTGTGAGATTGTTTTTAGCAGGTCCATTCATCTTATCAGAAAAAAAAAAGAAGATAAAAGGTGGTTTCAGCCATAGGACAGTTATGGCCTTTATTTCCTCAAAAAAATAAAAGACAGTTAGGGCCTTTGATAGTCTTGTTTAAAAATATATTTTAGCATAAAATAGTCATTGCAGGTGGTTTATGTTTTGTTTGGAATATGATGTTTGTAGAGAATACTTTAAATACTGTAATTGTGACTACTTCTGTGACATGTGATACGCTGTCGATTTATCTTACCATGCAGGCTCATATTTCTTAGATGATTTAGCCATATTTTATTTCCCATTTCTTTAAATAACTGTTACTCATTCTTAGTTGACCTGCTAGGAGACACCGTAACAGAGTAGCATAGCCTTTATTGTAGGATTGGAGCAATAAATCAATTAATTAAATGATGTATTGGCAGTATAGGTCCTGTGCTCTTTTTTCTAGGATTTTTCATGTCTATGTCGATATTCTAAAGTTTAGGACTATCTAGGATAGCCGTGTCCTTAGATAGTTTTCTGCACTACATGGCTTCTTTGTGTCCTAATATAGGTAATTCTTTTAAAATGTTAATAACTCAATAAGGGTTGGATTTTGCTAGCCTATTTTATTTTCTTTCATGGCTTTAACAGTTCACGACACTATTTCATCCTCTCAAACGACCATGTTTTGTAGCTCCTGTTTGACAAGTATCACTGCTTTACTTCAGTCACTACTCTAATTTGGCAGACAGGCAGAGCTAACTGAAAATTGATGGTTTATTTTGATGATATTAATATCTATTGTTCCAAGTTATTGTATTTTTTTATCTTCAACATTTTCTTATTCAGATACAATATTTCGCTTAAAAATTTGGCATATCTTACTAATATTAGATACTTGAAGCTAGCTCAAATAGCTCTGCATGAAGCATGCTGGTGGATGGCAAAGGCTTATGTTTGTAAGTCTTGTTTGTTTGCTTATTGCTTCATGGAACTTGCGCTGGTTAACCAACTATCATGTGGATGCCTTTGTTTAAAAGATCGTTATGTTCCTTGCTTTATGATCATAAGACTTATTTGTCTTGGGCAAGGCTGATGGTGATGGATCAAAGAAGGTTCGTAGTACTGATGCCTTCCTTATTTCTTTCACAATCACTTATTCACAAATTGGTTTATCTTACACAATGTGTCCTAACATTTCTGCCACGTGCAAATTTCCTTGTGCTTTTGTGTGGAGCTTTGTTTACTGTGAAAAGCTCTCCATGCTGATGCCTTTGCACGTATTGCTTTGCGCTAACAAAACTGCCACTCATGGTCGACCCTTGGCCTTTTTGTTGCTGTGCATGGTGGCAGTGATTCCTTTTGTTGTAGATGCTCTACCACCTGAAATATATTTGAATATTGTGGTCAACAAGGTGATTGCAGGTGACAGGCTTCTTAGTCGATCCATCGGAGGTGTGCAGCTCTGTTGAGTATCATGTGATGGAGTTTCAGAAGCTAACAAATTCAGAGAAGAAGAGAAAACTGAACCAGGTGAGCAGGTGGCATCCCCCTAATCAAGACACAAGCAAAATGTTGATGGTGCCTTTTCTGAATCAACAAAGACAGGTGGCTGGGGATTTGTAGCCAGGTACTATGATTGAACCGTGCTTGACATTAGGACTGGCAACAAACCAAGGACTGGCAGCGTTTCATGGTTTGCAGAGAGCTGCAGAGTTAGGAATGGCCAGGGTGTTTCATTGAAACGGATGCAACTAACCAGGGCAAGATGATTTCCTCATCAGACATGGATCAGAACTCTATGGGTAAAATTTTACTGAATGTATCATTTCAACTTGCTCTAGAATTTATATGATCCTACTGAGACCATGTTTCGTATGATCAGAGTTTTTTTTAGAATGTATGATCAGAGACTTTATGACGTAAAATTTTACTGAATGTACCATTTCAACTTGCTCTGGAATTTGTAGCAAAGTAGCAGACTGTATGGCTGCTCAGGGTGTAACTGCTATCCATGGCACCGTGCTTTGGATCTGACTTGGTCTCCAGCGACTTGCCTGGAGTAGCTAATGAAATTTACTGGTCTAAAAAAAATTATGATCTGCCGCCAACAAATTCAATGGCTTGCTTAAGATCTCATGTGCATGTGATCAGCCTGATCGCCATGCCTATGTCGTAACTATAAGTTGCTTCTTGTTCTGTGCCTTGCTTCATCGACCGTTTGCTAATGGCATGCACTCCTACGGATTATATGGCCAGTCGCCTTTTTTCTTTTATGATGTAAATGTACTGCTTGCTAAGGTTGTCAGGCCTAATCACACCAATTCTTATGTCGAATTTACAATGATAGTTTATGGCCATTTTGTGATGGCCATTCAAAGAATAGCACTTCATTTTCCTATACGCAGTGTTTGATGCATACATGGCGTTGGATTAAACTATGTTCTTTATGTTGTGTTGTGTTTATACTTGAGTCTGATGTGAATACTATGTTTTTAGACATACACATATCCTTCTACATTGGTGGTCATGTTTCAGCAAAATTGCAAGAAAATTAGACTTTATTTAGTACCCTTAAATGACAAGATTTAAAATGGCTAAAATTTTAGCCAAAGAAACGAACAGGACCCTAATATAATTGACTTTCTAACAAGCGCGCGCCGGATCACACTAGTACTATCTAGGCTCTGGGCTGGCCATGGGCTGTTGAATATTGGACTATGGGCTGTACATGTGGTCCATAATTCATCAAAGAGATGGCCATGCGTGCAATTTGCCAAACGGATCGAACTGACACAATTACACGACTTTTTTTTAATCGATAATCCATCTTCGACGACTATTAATCCTTGGACGAAAAAAAAAATTAATCCTTTGACGAACCCTAGGGCTGGCCACTGGGGGTGATGTGGTGCCGCACAAATGTGACACTCCGCCGACCAAAAGAGGAAGAGGAACAGTACGAGCGCGCACTTTATCTTATCGTATCACAGTATGCAAGATCATCTCTTTCTCTAAGCCTTTTTGAGTTTTCTTCCTTAGTTTAATCTATAGGCTATTACGTAGAAAATACAAATGCAACTACTGATCTGCAACTCTGCTCATTTATTCGTGTTACTTAATTACAAACGCCAGGATGCTTCGTTGCCAATTAAGTTGAACTTCTTAGCTTGCGATAGGTTAAAAATGTTTTGAGGTTTCAATGTTAGTGGAAACTGTTTAAAAATTATACCATCTGCATGCTATTTACTCATTAATGCATTTTTTCTGAATATTGTCATTTTGTGACATTTATTTGGAACCCATTGCAACGCATGGGCAGTTTCCTAGTAGAACAAATAAGGACAAGTTTCTCACCTCTTCGTAGTCACAATTACTTGAACTTCTTTAATTGAGTCAAATAGGTAATGCAGCATGTCTATCTAGGAACAGCGAGAGCATGCATAACGTTGTAGTATAGACTCTTGTCGTAGAGCCCGTCCCAGTTTCAAAATTATAATTTGGAAATAAAATTGGGCATGACCAAAACTAGGAAACCACCCGTTGGAGTGCACAAAGTCGTGGACACTGTAACCACTGCGGTACCCTTTCCTTCCAATGATCACTATCTAGTAGAAAGTCCACAATTCACTACAAGATATGTTATATTTACTGACAGTTGTTTTAAGGTGCCCAACAGTTTTGGTAGTCTTCACTATTTCTAGCAAGTGGCCAACAGTTTTCCTAGTATAAATTCATATATTCCCAACAGGTTTTGCAAATTCCCAACAATGTCATTCCCTACAAAGCTATCACCCACAGTTATGAAATACACTTAGCTAGATATACTAAAACTGTTGGCCACTTAAAAGCAAACTGTCGGGAAAGAGTTGTCTTCTTGTAGTGATTAAGTATTTCGTATTTCGTATTTCCCCATGTTTCCCGTTCTCAGTCTCCTATCATACGCGGATATTTTCTCTTCTTTCATGTCCAATGAACCAATATGCTCTGTGCTAGCTAGATCTAGAGTTATGCATGCATCCTGCTGGTCATGTTTTATTTGTAGGATATGGAATCACACATACATGAAAACATGATGATGGAATTTTTTATGTCTACTTCTACGTACAAACTATTGGAAGAGGCTGAGATGTTAGTTGTTCTGCAACCTAATACAGAATGCTGCTGGTTGTATATATGCAGGCATGACAGGCATGTGCTGTTGAATGTAAATATATATGCACGACAGGAATTATTGAAATGTTTTGCCTAGTTAAAACTTTTGGAACTGGAAATTCAAGTTGGAATTATATTAATGAAAAAATATATCCAGTCGAATTCTTCAGCAGAAATTTCCTCTGAAAAGAATGTTTAATGCTGAATGTTTTTCTTACATTTAAGTTTTCAGTAAAAAAAAGTTTATGAGTGTAACGCATGCCGGATTTAAGGCCAAATTAATTTTTTGATCCGGACCTATGTGATGGAGTGGATTGATAGAAGCAACATTTTGAATGTCCACTGATCTGGATCGTGTTCAGATAAACACAAAATAGGAGATATTTTGTACATAGTTTTTGAAACATTTGTTTTTGGAAAAAATAGCAATAGGAGGCCTTCTTCCGGAAACACGGATGGACCCAGTGAAAATTTATCGTTAATAAAAAGAAAATAATACATGGTTGAATCAAATAGTTCACAGGTAGAACCTTTTTTAGGGCATTCACACATTTAGACACTAAGAATAGAAAACAAAAGCTGAATAACATGGCGCTTTTGCTCCATATACGCAGTTGTGTTTTGCTTTGCCTTAAAAACAATGAACAAATCAGATAAAAGAATCCAATGCCACACTAGTGTCTTTTTGGGTGCCTGCCTTATTTTCGTCCATAGAATTAAAATAACGTAAAGAAAATAAGAAGGATTGACATAGGGCAAGCAGGGACCAGCAATTAAGGCACTGTGAACCTTTCTTAAAAAAGAAAAGGCACTTTGAACCTAATACCTTGCGTCCTGTGGTGATTGTATGAATGTTTTAGTTCCCATGTGAAATGAAATGAATCAACCAATGCAATGCAACCGACTGACATAGGCCAAGCAGGGACCAGCAATGGTTCATTATTGATTTTTCCCTTCTTTCTCGCAGGATCATTAGTATCGCTGTTGGTGACTATCCTTATTTTCCTCCATCATTGAGATATCCCTTGTTAAACCAAATAAAAATATAAAAAAGATAGAGAGCAATAAATCTACTAAGCCCCTATAAATCAATTTCTGTTGAACATCACACTTCATTGGAACTTGTTTCAGCAGAAATATCTTGATGGCTGTATTCCCATCGATGCCGAAGATGCACAGATTGGTGAACCTAACCCAATACGTGGCCACATATGAACACTCTGTGTATAAAGTTAAAAAATTCCCTTCTAATCACCGGGTGAGGCGTAGACGGCTCCTTTATTTTCCCTTTACATGATCTTTCTGTTGGACATCAAGTACAGTGAATAGAACTTGTTCCCACGTGCTGGATGGAGAGGGACACGGCGACGCCAACGTGCTGGCAGTGCTTGATGTCGTCGCCGATGCCGGCGAGCGGGTGACCCGAGAGGTCGAGTTCGTACCTGCCGTGTGCGGCGTCGACGTTGAGGAAGGACATGTGTCGAGGTTTTAGGGCCTCGATAGATTTTAACAAGGGGCGAAGGAACCAAGAATACGATGGTGAACAAGAGACACGGGGTTTAGACAGGTTCGGGCCTCCCGGAGGATAAAAACCCTACGTCCTGTATGAGGTAGTCTGTATTGCGTATGTTTGAGATGGGATCCCTGCCCGCCTGATGTAGTCGGGGGTACAGGGTTACATGAAAGTATCCTACACAACAACACAAACGCTCTGTAGCGGCGGAGCAAAACTCTCTGTAGCGGCGGTTTCATCAGTCCGCCGCTACAAAAGAACGTTGTAGCGGCGGTCTCAAGTAACCGCCGCTACAAACAGCATCAGTAGAGGCGGGTGGAGCAACCACCAGCTGCTACAATGTGTCATTTCCAGCGGCGGGTGGAGCCACCACCCGCCGCTAATAATATTTTGAAAAACAAAAAAAATGCCGGAACCCTAGCCGCATCCACCACGCCCGTGCTGGCGTGGTGGATGCAGCCGGGGCCTCGCCGCGGTGGGTGCCGCCGCGCCGCGTCGCCGCGGAGGGTGCCGCCGCCTCCGCCGTGGTGGAGCCGCGCGAGCCTCCGCCGTCGCCGCCTCCGCCGAGGTGGATCCGCGCCGCCTCCGCCGTGGTGGAGCCGCGCGAGCCTCCGCCGTGGCCGCCTCCGCCGAGGTGGATCCGCCCCGCCTCCGCTGTGGTGGAGCTGCGCGAGCCTCCGCCGAGGTGGATCCGCGCCGCCTCCGCCGTGGTGGATCCGCGCCGCCTCCGTGGGTGGCCTACATGGCACCTTGGAGGAGCCCCTCGACGGAGCCACACGCAACCTAGTCGCACGCGAGCTCCGGCGAGAGGTGCCTCCAAGGGTGCCGGAGTGGAGAGGAGACGGTGGGGGGCGCGGCGGAGAGGAGGAGGAGAGAAGGTAATTAGGGTTTAGGGGGAGAGAGGTGCGGATTTTATAAGTTTATAATGGGCCGATTTTGGGCCTAGCAGAATGGGCCTAGCAGAATGGGCCGCTTTTGGGTTTAGGGGGAGAGAGCGTAGGAAGAACAAGTCAATGACATGTGGACCAAGGTAATGGAGTGGCCCACAAGTCAGTGACCTTGGCCCGGCACTCCGACGTGGGTGACGCCGCGGATTTCTAGCGGCATCCGAAAACCTAGTCCGCCGCTACTATTTATAACGGCGGATCGGATGTGAGCCGCCGCTACAAATCTTGGCGCCGCTAGAAATGGCTCCCCGCTGCGCAATCTTCCGCCGCGACTTAAGTCGCCGCGAGCGCTACCGTGAGCGTAGCCGGCGTCGTCGCCAGTGCCAGCGCTAGCGCCAACGCCGTCGCGCGCCTTTTCCGAGGCCGGGGGCCGATCGCGCGGAGTCCGTGAACTCCTCGTGGTCGCCTTGGCGGCCGGCGCCTTGGCCATGGGGTCCGGCATCCCTATGGAGGCCATGGCCACCGGAACCGGAGCCGCAGCCGGGGTCCCCATGGGCCCCGTGGCCACCGGATTCGGAGCCGCAGCCGGGGTCCCCATGGGCCCCATGACCCCGTCGCCGGAGCCGCAGCTAGAGGTGGAGGTGGAGGTGGAGCCGCAGCCGGAGGCAGAAGGGGAGGGGGTCGCGGAGCCGGAGGTGGAGGTGGAGGTGGACCCGGAGCCGCAGCCGGAGGTGGAGGCGGCCGGATGGGGTCTGCTGCCGCCGGAGGTCCAGCCGGCCCCGTGAGGTCCTTTGCCGCCGAAGATGGAGGAGGCCCCGTGGGGTCCTTGGCCGCCGGAGCCGGTGCCATCCCTATGGCGCCCTTGGACGCCGGAGCCGCTGGCGGTGCTGCCGGCGTAGTGGAGGCATCCTTGGACGCCGGAGCCGGAGGTGGTGCCGCCGGCGTAGTGGAATCTTCCCCGGCGGTGAAGACGAGACGCCGGGGATCTTTTGGTAATATCGTAAATAGTTTAGGACTTTCTAATCGCGTTTATTCGCGATAATTATGTTTCTATGTCCTCTAAGTCGCGTTATATCACGATAACTATGTAATTAAGTACTTTTAATTAATTGTTATCTTTTTTAGTTATCTTTGAACTTTAAAAATCAGGGTACCGAGGTAACAAAAGCGGCAGAGGGAAACTAACACCGCCGCAAAAAAAAGTATTTTTAAAGGCGGCTGTCATTGCTCCTCTATAGCGGCGGCTGTCATTGCCGGCCGCCGCTATAAAACCTTTATAGCGGCGGCCGTGTTCAATAGTGCCACCTGCTCCTCTATAGCGGCGGACCAGATGCAAAACCGCCGCTACGTGTTTTGCTGGTCCGCCGCTATAGTGGACTTATGTTGTTGTGCTAGTCGGTTACAACATGGAAATACTTGGAGTACAAGACAAGAAGCCTTTTCTATATCCGGCCGAGTAGTAGAACCTTCCATCTTGCGTCGTGGGCTACTCGGTCTCTTCTGAGCTGGTCCGACTACCCTTGTCAAGTTACTCGGCCCTTTGGACTTGAGAGTACCCGGGGGTTATGGTAACGACAGTAGCCCCCAAGTGCTTTTTGATTGATCCAGTGAATTGCATCTGACTAGTCTTCTCTCCAAGCAGGAATTGATCTCAAGTGATATTGAGAAATTAAAAAGGACTTGACCTGAATCAAGGTTGAGGTACTTGACCTCGGGTGGACCAAGGCCAACAGGGCCTTGAATTAGACATGCTGTCAGTAAGCACCCAACTCTGAATGATGTCAGAAAAATTAGGTGAATGCTTGTTGAAGTAAATTTGTATGAAAATGTTGTGTATAAAACAGCACTCAGCTCTCAGAGCTGATTAAGTCCATAGAGGAGATTTGAATAAAGTCAGCATCCGAGTCTGTCGGCTAGGGATTAAAGCATACTATGTGGATAGTACCCAACTGACTGAGTCGGCCTAGGCTGAAAAGCATACCTACAAATTTGAGAATGATGAATGCACGATCAGTGCATCATACTGATGTAGCCCCCGAGTTACCGTGTAATTCGTAGTTCTAGCCAGGAAACTGTGGCCGGCTGATAACAATCCGAGTGACTCAGTTTGTAGCTGGTCGTTTACATCCTGATGGTAATGACGACGCGAGATCTGGGCTGCGGCGACGCGAGGCAAACCCTGTCCGCTCGATGAGGCAGACAGCATTGCTTGACCGTGGTGAGCTGGAGCCATACAGCGAGGCAGACGGCTGTGCGTGACCACGACGAGCCTGACCGAGCCACTCGGCGAGGTGAAGTAGACGGCGATGCTTGATCATGGCGAGCTTTAGCCGCTCGGCGAGGCAGACAGCTGTGCGCGGCTGCAGCGAGCTTGAACCACTCGACGAGGCTGCAAGTCTGCAAATAGTGTAACACAAGCCCAAGCCCCGACTGGATGGGACTAGAGCTTGGGGCGTGGTGGCATGAGGCGAGCCGCGGCCATGCGGCAAGGCAAACGGCGGCGCGCGACCATTGCGAACTTGAGCCATGCAGTGAGGAAGACGATGGTGTGCAACCACGACAAACTCAAGCCTCGAGCCACATGGCAAGGCATATGGTGTGTTGGAGAAGGGCGAGGGACCCGAGGAGCATGCAGCCTGTGAGCTAGTAGCTCGAACAGTGCTTGGCACGGCAAGCTCGTTGAACAGCAGCACGAACGATCTCTAGGCTCTTGGAGCGATGCGTGGTGCTTAACGCGATGACCTTGTTGAGTGACGCAGTAAGCTTGATTCTTGTGTGTGTGTGTGTGTATTTTTACTTCATTGATACAGCAGATGCGCTGTAATATAGCAATATGGCCTTCGTCAAGGCTCTTGCAGCCGTAGTAATTGTAGCCAAGAAGTATTTGGCCAACTGATGTTAAGCGAGTGCATTGAGCACCTTCCCAAGTGCTATTGTAGCAGGGAGTTTGTAAAGGACTTGAAGAAATCCATGAAAATAATTCTCGAGTGGCGTCAAGCCCCCAAGCGTAGAAAATATTTTCTACGCTCATGAACTTTGAGAGATTGGTATGATGAATTCCTGTAGAAAAAAACATAATAATAGATTATGTAGTAATCTGTAAAACATAATCAAATATGACCGCAACAGCAGGGTTGATTTTAGTCATCATGATTTCTCAACTCTGATAGCCAAGTGATGGCGTACAGAAGTCTACAATATTGACATAAGTCGTAGGATAAAAAGAGTGAGTGTTTGTCAAGTGAGCCTCTTTGACTGTTTTCAGAGACCGGTTGTCGCTTTATGTTTATGCACTATTTCAACTCAGCCGGCCCTGTATGACGTGGGACACAGGGTCAGCACACGCTTAGGGAGACGACGGCATGAACGAGTCAGAGCTTCACAATCAGGACAAACAAGGCTTACTTAGTCGGCAAGAGATACTCAAGACATAACTCATGATGTTTATGTAGCCCCCGGCTCTGTAGGCAGTAAGTATGTTACTGGTTACAGAGCCAAGAATGATTAAGGGGAAAATTTAATATTTGATTCATGTGAAGGGTCACAAAAATAAGGAGTGGTAAGCACTCGGATATATGATAGAACAAGTGTAAAAATACTTGAAATATGATGAAAATTAAATAAGTGACTTAGCTTGTTTGATAAGCTGTGGAGTTTGTCATGGAGCCGAGAGGCTGCTGTGACGAGGTGATCAATGCCGTGGCCGCGCGGCTGTCTTGGAGGAGTGATCAATGTCGGGGCCGAGTGGCTGTTTTGGCAGAGTGATCGCCGTTGGGAGGCAATCATCGCCAAGTAGTCGTCACACACCTGTTTTTATGAAAACAACTCGTGCATGCAAGTTATAAACAAATGCAGGTGAGGATAACGTAATGAGCAAATCATTAACTGAATTGCCTAGGAATAATAAAATAATATGGAGGACATAAGTAAGGAGAGAAAGTTTCCTATCTGTTAGGCGTAGCTGTTTTGGAGTTGGTACTTCAAGAAACCCAATTGATGATTCCAGAAAGCCAATATATAGCTGCTTATTCCAGAAAACCAATATAGAGCTGCTAAGCATGTACACGCCTGTATGATTACAATGTATCCTCAGGTTGATGTTTTGATGAAGACCAAAGTGTATGGGATGTTATCCAAGTGTATAGAATATATTACAGCTGACTAGCTGATTGTTCAATAAGATAAACTGGAAAGCCGATGATGGCGACCGAATATTCCAACAATTGATGAATAAATGGATATTCCTATAATAAAATTCTAGAGATGAACTTCCAGATAAATAGGCCAATGATGGCGATTAAATATCTGACCATTGATAAAATCATGGATGAAAATCCTGATGACGAATAAATGAATATCCTTATGATTATAAAGTTTCAGATAAATGTCTCAATGGCTAGTGAGTGACCGAAGTCAATAGAATATCTGGAGTCCAGAAAATAAATAACCAGAAGTCCAGAAGTAATATTGAGAGATAAGTCCAATACTCCAGAAGTCCGTTATTAAGGAACATAAGAGGTCAATTGTTGAGAAATCTAGAAATATTGGAGGCCATTATTGAGAAATCCAGCCGGCCAATATTGAAAAATCCAGATGGCCAATATTAAGAAATCCAGATAGCCAATATTAAGAAATCCAGATGACCAATATTAATGGTAAGCATGGCCGAGAGATCACCGCAATATATCGAGTGGCGAGTGATTGTGGCAGCATTGCCGTCGTGGCCGAGTAGCCAGGGGCGCGGCTTTCCGACCAAAGCACGCGAGGTTGCGTGATCGCCGCAAACGCCCGAGTGAACGTTCTGGAGAAGTTGCTGACCATGGGAGCTTGCCGTGTAAAATGAAGTTGATGCAAGACGGCCGTCAGTCGTCTTCTTCCAGATGCTCGGTGTTGTCTACAGCCATGGCTCTAAGGCGTCAGGCTGCGGCTCTAAAGGTTTAGTTGGCATGAGTGTCTCTTTTGATAGAAGGTGCTGCATGACATATTAATTGAAAGAAATATCAATCAATAATAAAAGATTAATAACAAAGTAAGAATAATTAAGGAAATAATTTTCCCCGTGACTCCATCGAGTGATTGATGTGGCTGAGTGACGGCATTGTGGCCCGGCAAGCTCGGGCAGCTTCGTCTGAGTTCGCCTGGTGACACTCATGTTCGGGTGACCATGGTGGCGTTGCCTTTGCGGTCGAGTGGTTGCCGTAGTGACCGAGAGGCGGCCATCACCGAGTAGTCATCTAGGTCGACTGATGGTTGTGGTTCATAAGTAGCAGGAACTTCTCATCTTGGGTCTTGAAGCTGAGACAATGTGTTGTCGTGGCCAGGCGACCACTATGGCAATCTTGACAAAGTGACCCGCGAAAAACAGCGCACAGGGCTACTGAGCACTGTTGTGTCTTGAGGCATCGGGAGAACTCGACGAGTTGGCCTGATTAGCCCCAGGCGTAAGTTCATGCCAAGTTGTTGAGTCAGAACATCCGACAAGATAAAATCCAAGCAGTGTTAAAACTGCAGGAGTTGAAGAAGGTGATGATGTAGGAGGTGTTGCCGTCGGCGCAGGTGAATGTGAAGGTGGCATCGTCGAAGACGTAAGCCAGCTGCAGCAATATTGCACCGTCGCCCTGATGTAGGCTGGGCATGTGCCATTTAGGTCCACCATGCACCCAGTCGGCGCGCAGTTACCGGCGCCGGGTGCTGCGCCTCGCGGTGCCACCAGCATTGGTAGGTTGTACTCATCGACGAGGCTCTCGTCGAAGAAGTTCATGTAGCCGGTGCCGTCGAGCGAGAACGCCGCCAAGGTTATCGTCGGTGCGGAGACATCGCCATCGCAGTCCGCGCGAGAGGAGCTGCAGTTGCCCATGACGCACGCGAACTTGCCCGTGCCGTCGATGGAGTAGAGCGTACATGCATGCCAAAAGTAATGCATCATGTGATGAGTAGTTAATTAAACAGCTCGGATAGATTAGGAATACTAATATAATATGGGAAACAGAATAAAGAATAGAAAGAATCTTCCTTGTTGTACAGCTGTTGCCGTAGAACACGTTGAGTTGGAGTAGGACTTCAATCCAAGTTCACGTAATCCGATCGGACTGCTCTCGTCGACAAAGTGATTATCGATCTAGTCGAGTTCTGCAGCGCCGGGTCACCACGGCGACTCGTATGTTGGACATGTACGACGTTATGCCGTGCAGGCGTGCACCGCCGAGTCATCAAGCAGAGCTTCTGCGTGTGCTGATGCACTCAACATCGACTCATTTATATGCAAAACAAGTTGAAAACGTCCTCAGCATGTGTGTTGGCGTAGCTAATTTGGGACAAGCCTTCGCGTTGGGACTTGCAGCCAAGCTTTTGTCGATGGAAAGTTTAGCTCCGACCCGGACTTGAACTCCAACTTGCCTTTTACTCGAAGTCGGCGAGTCGGCGTACTACTCGGAGTAGGCTAGGGATTGGTCTTGCCACGAGCTCGGATGACAGCGAGAAGACAGGGCATCGCCTAGGGATTGGTCTTGCTGCCTCGGGCCTGCAGCCTTTGTCTTGCCGTCGAAACACCAAGACAGCTACAAGAAGGACTTGTCGCCGATGTGAAGCTGCCGCGCGACATCGATCTTGAGCCATCGATGAAGTTGGCCGCCGTAGAAGATGTCCATCGTACTTAACGGAGGATTCCAGCGCACCCCCTACCTGGCGCGCCACTGTCGAGGTTTTAGGGCCTCGATAGATTTTAACTAGAGGCGAAGGAACCAAGAATACGATTGGTGAACAAGAGACACGGGGTTTAGACAGGTTCGGGCCTCCCAGAGGATAAAAACCCTACGTCCTGTATGAGGTGGTCTGTATTGCGTATGTTTGAGAGGGGATCCCTGCCCGCCTTATATAGTTGGGGGTACAGGGTTACATGAAAAGTATCCTAGTCGGTTACAACATGAAAATACTTGGAGTACAAGACAAGAAGCTTTTTCTATATCCGGCCGAGTAGTAGAACCTTCCATCTTGCGTCGTAGGTTACTCAGTCTCTTCTGAGCTGGTCCGACTACTCTTGTCAGGTTACTCGGCTCTTTAGACTTGAGGGTACCCGGAGGTCATGGTAACGACAACATGATGACAGTGGTGTACATGCCGGAGTCGCAGGCCTCGCGAAGGGAGCCCTCGTCCTTGTGCCGGCCCCAGAACACGGTCACCTGCCCAGTCCTGTTCTCCAGGACAGCCGAGGTCGGGGTGGCCAGGACGCATATCACAACGGAGAGAAGGACTAGCGAAAGTCTCCGCCGCTCCGGTATGTGAGCGCCATTGCTAGCTACTAGTGCGCAAGCAAGAGCAAGAGCGAGCAGGAGCTTGTATTTATGGGTGTGGTGTTGCCGAAAAGAAGTCTGAAAAAAGAATGCAGCAGCTGTAGCTTTTTGATGCATTTAGTGTGCGGATGCTGCAACGACCGAGCACAGTTTGATGGCGCACATGCAAGTAGGTCTGCACAAATTTGATCCATGTACCGACTTGCAGCGGGGCATGGAAAAATTCAATACGATGGCTCAGCAATGTAATATTACTAAGTCTGTGTATATCGAAAGGGACATTAGCCAACAAAGCATATCATGCCAGACGACGAATTGGTGACGATGCAACCCAGAACGACTAAGCAATGCACATTAGCCAACAAAGCATATCTAGGATTGAGATGCGTACAGTGTGATGAAAGTTACATTAATGGTGGCTTATTCAGCAATTTCTATTTATTTTGTGACATTCAGTTCTCGAATGATCAACCCTCTGTTTTGTTTTGATGACGATGTCATCTTGATATGTTTTGGCGCTTCTGCCCAATTGGTTTTCCAAGACAATGTTTTCCAGCCTAGAGAAGGTCACTCCTGCTTTTAAAAGTCCAAATGTGTTCTGGTGTTTGTCGTCAATGTCGTTTTTTCCTTCATCTTCCTTAGCAATGAGTACCTGGAAGATATCCAAAATAAGAATCGTGGAAGCTTGACAATTGGCAGCCCATACTACAAAATCTTTGCACATTCGGTCCAGCGGGAAGCCTACACTTCAGGAATGCTTTGTTAAGATGTGTGAAATCTATGCGCATTCGCTAATCTGCTGTTTTCTTCGTAGTATATAGTCAGTCTGATCACTCTGTCTTCGATAATTTTACCTATTTTCTCCTTCCCTGCATTCTTCTTGTCATCCTACATCTTCCTGACCTTGTCTGCGAAGATCATCTTCCCACCCTTAGGGGGCCTTCACTTAGCTTTAGCCGTGTATTGGTGGCCTTCGCCTATTGTGGATTTGCATCAGAGGTCCCCAACATCTCTTTCTCATCACTACCTTTCGGATTGCAGACCTGGAGTGTTCATCTCTAGTAATTTTTAATTTCCTGGTGTATCTCATTCTCAATCTCCTAGAACACCCAAAGTGTGTGCATTATTGTAATGTTTTGGTCAGGTGTTTGACATAGTAATGGAATAGCCCGATATGTTGTTATTAGCTTCTTCTGTTTTGTATATGTTATGGGATGGTGGACGACTGATGGGTGTTCATATGTGAAGGTAAACTCAGGTATGGATAGATGGTTGCGCATACTTGTGGGTTGGAGTGTTGTAAAGAGGAATCGGTGTTATATATGCACATGAATAATCAATGTAATGCTTATCGACCCGGGTAGGTGTTACTCGCCACATGCTTCTCTAAGAGATATTAAAACTTTTCCATGGGCTCCCGCAATGTTCAAGGACTTTTGTCCCTTTTAAAGTAATGCTTCCAAATGATTGAGCATTTTTTTGTTCTAACTTGGACATTTCCCAACGGTGAGAATAAATTATTAACAATAATCACTGACAAAGAATTCACGCAAAATGTAATTCCGTGACAGAATCATCGCAAAATGTGTAGTTCTATGAAGTTGTGTCTTAAAAACTATATTTTGCGCTTGCCAAAGAACTTGTAGTGTTTCAATGTGTAGACTTGCAGCACGGCATGATTACATTCAATAAGATGGCTCAGCAAGCTGAGTTAATACTTCTAAGTCCGTGAATTGAGAAAGGGACATTGGCCAAGAAAGCATATCGTTCCGGGCGACGAATTGGAGATGGTGCAATCCAGAACGACATAGGAATGCACATGGACCTCCAAGACGCTTTTCTGTGACAAGAGTGACATTCCTTCGGCCAATATGAGAACATTGTGAGGAAAGTAATATTAATGGTGGCTCATTACGAAGTTTTAATTTATTTTGTGATATTCAGTTCTCGAATTGATCCTGTTGGCAACAGAGGTATAACCCAAAAATGTATCAGGCACAGCCATGCAACAGACATGATGCAACACAGTAGCAAACTGTAAAGTCTCCATGAGAAGCCCTCCCCCTCCATTCCCAAATCAACATCCGTTGTCTCACTTCTGTAAACCTACTTGCCACCACTTGGATCCACCGATGCCATGGGCTCTAACCACCGAAGAGAATGCACTCCATAGCTATATGGGAGGCGTCACATTGCCTCCACTATGACAAAAAGCCCTATGCTGCGGAGCCAAAATATTTGTAGCTACGGACCAAAAAGTGGACCGTCACTACAAATACACCTCACATTTGTAACTGCAGTTTTGCTGACGTCAGCAACTCCAAATTTGACAGATGCAGAAGCCATAACTTTTTTCATG